>JAGFNQ010005353.1:0-22462 GCA_024364735.1 Boesenbergia rotunda
ATTAATGCTTGAGTATGCATGTTTTGAGTTATACATGTTCTTAGTTTTCTTTCAAGCATATTAGTATCTCATATGATTTTCATATTGTTCTAGAAGCATGTGTGCACATTTCGAGATTTTGTGAGCTAGATAGTACTTACTAAGCTTTTCGCTTACTAGTTGCATTTCCTCTTACTGCAGATAAAGGTAAAGGCAAGCAATTCTGAAGGAAGGCGACGAGGCGGTGCTGAATAAAGTGTGTGTGGTGGCTGATTTTGGAGAGATCTTTGAGACGAGACAATTTAGTTATTTGAATTACAATGTTATAGTTTATTCAAATTTCAAGTTCTTGCTTTATGGAGTTTAGTGAACATTTAAGCTTTGGATAGTTTTACATACTCAATTTCTTAGAGTAAAGATTCCATGTCATTTCTTTTAGCCTATATATTCTTATGATTGCATTGGATGAGTAGAAATGTGAGTAGTTGGAGATATTGATACTTTGTTAGAGAAATAAATGCATGTGCCAAGATAGTATCAATTTCTTCTTTGAATTAAGTTTCATTGCTTAAATATGTTTAGAAAAGTTCCATTCACATTTCATAATGCTTTAGCAAGGTCATAGAACATGTATTTGGTGTTATGAATGTATAGAAGTCAAGATTGGTACAAACTTTAGTGTTAAAGTTCATATAACTTGAATAGTTTATTTTCTTCCGCAAAAGTCCAAATTTCAAGTTCATGGATTCGTTTTGATTGACTAAACTCATTTGAAAACTGTCATAGAGTGTAGAAATGGTGTCATGATTCCATATGGCTCGAAATTATAGGTTTGGAGGAGCTGTGAAGCAACTGCCGAAATCTGAGTTTTCTGAATTCAGGCCTATCAGTCGACTGATGCAGTATCAGTCGACTGATACCCGATTGTGGTGTTGGGCGAGGCAAGCTTCAAAGTGTACCATTTGCGAGCTTTTGAGATAGAAAGTGTGATATGTTATCATGCATGATTGCTTAAGTTAGAATATAATTGTTAGATGAATTTAAAAATTAAAAAAAAAAAAGATTTCCGCATTTTTAGTCATGTATCAAAAGTCTAGAAGTAGAGAAAAGTAACGATCCGTCTGAAGCAGAGAAGGCGGGTCGCTACAGATGCTCCACTCTGACTATGAAATCCTGACTTCCCCAGGAGGGAGACAATAGGACCCTGTCCAGCCTCTTCCACACCCTGTTATTCGTCCACGTGTACCTATCCCCGACAAAACCTGCATCCACCAGTCCAGCTAGCATAATAAAGTTATTGAAGTCCTCCATGGCACCTGGCCTACCTAGAACCCCTGCTGAATGCTCCTCCATGCTGGATATAACATTGAAGTCTCCCCCCAATAGCCACAATCTGTCGCCCTCCGGCCTCAGCTCCTCCAGACTCTCCCATAGCAAGCTCCTCTCTAACCTCGTACACTTGGCATAAACCACTGTCACAATCATCGAAGAAGGGAACATCTGCGAAGACAGCTCCAAGTGCAGAAACTGCTCATGATCAAACAAAATTTTGCAAGCAATAGTGGAATCCCAAAAAAACCAAACCTTCCCCGATTTATTAGAGACTACCTCCTCAAACCCCATGCGCCGAGCCATATACCTACAGTCTAAATCAATCATAGGCTCCAAAACTGCTAAAAAACTCAAATGATGATGTCGTCTCAAAAACAAAGCCCTCCTCTGCATCGCCAAATTCCCAAACCCCCTCACATTCCATATGATACCCGACATGATTAATGAGAGGGGGTTCGAGCCTGCTTTGAAGTCTGGCTCCTAGTCACTCTTGGCTCAAATCCCACCTTCGGCTTCTGCACCTTGAGTCCCTTGGGCAGCCCTGTTTTCCCTCCTCCAGGTGGACAGATCACTGCTGCTGAACTGTGTCTCCCCTGTGATGAGAAAGTAGCATCTGTCTCCTCATACTCCTCAAAGGTCTTCTGAAAGACTAGAGCTTCTGCGCCCTCAGAAATAGCCTGTGTGGCCCTAGCAGGCTCCTTCTGGCCCAAATCGTCCAATCCTACCCAATCTGCTGAGGAGCTGGAATATCTGTCTAAATAATCATCCTCTGGCAGCTCACCTGCTGACTCCAGGACCCTGGGCTCCTCTCCACTGCTCAAACCAGCGTCCAGCAACTCCCTAGAGGCTCCCCCCTGTCTCTGTACTCCATCAGTGGTCTCCTGTTGTGCCCCTCTGCCTCGCCTCTGTACTGTCTGTGAACCCTGCCCCCCCCCCCCCCCCCCCCGTCCGCTCCTCTGAGGTGCCTGGCCCTCCACCTTTTGCTTTCCTCTCTTCACTGGGGCCCTGTCCTGCTGACCCAAAACCTGAGATGTCTGCCCCAATGTCAGCTGCTGTCCCACAGGCACTGGCACCCTATCCTCCTCCTCCACCTGCTGAGTCTCATCCACCCTGTCCTCTTCCTCCCCCACAACATCATCTGTCTCTGCTCCCCCTTTTCAAGCGTCTCCCAACACCTCCTTGCCGCCATCCACCACCATCACTTCATCCCCTGCCTCCTCCTCCTCTCCTATGCCCTTCAGAGCCTCAAACGAATTCTCCTGAGTATGTATCTCCTGTGTCGATTTCTGACCACTCCTGAAAGGTGTCTGCTTCCGGACCCAGGTCAGTCCAGCCCTCCTGCCTCCAGCCCTCTGAAACTCCAGTGCCTCTGAGTCCTCCACCACCACTGCCTTGCCTTTCCTGTCTCTCTCCTTCTGCTTTAATCTATCTCTCAAATCTTCACCTGGGGGAGTCGGGTCCACTCTATCTCTATGCCACTCAGGCCGTGGTTTATTCCCTGCCACATAGCAATCTGCCTCTGCATGACCAAGGTGTCTACAATGCCGGCAGTACTCTGGCATCCTCTCATAGACAACTCTCTGCAGCCTGTGTTCATCTCCAATTCCTATCATAAACTGCTCTACCCTGGGCTTCAACAGATCAATCTCCACACATGCTCTAGCCATAAACAATCTGGAACCATCTGCTGTGGCTTCATCTATCTTGATAGGGCACCCTACAATCCTAGCCATCGAAAATACACAATTTTTATTGAACATATGGACTGGAAGGTCAGGAAACTGTACCCAAACAGGAACCACAGAGGACTCAGCCTCATAGGAAAAGTGCGGTGTCCACTTAAAAATTCTGAGTATTGAGCCACCAATGCGCCAAACTCCCCTTGTCCAGATCCTTGCCATATCTTCATTTGAAGTGAGGTGCAAAAAGATATGTCCTGCCCGTAGAAACCGAATGTTGTAGGGGCTTGAAAGTCCCAGCCCCTTAAACCCTTGGTACACCGTCTGAGGGGGAGGTCTCCTGCCAGAGAACTTGCCTATTAAGGAGAACTTATATGGATCAGACAAAATTTTTACCTCCTCTGCATTATAGAAAACCCCTGGCACGTTGTTGCTCATCGAAATCTCCTTGAAGTTTGTTCCCACATCCTCAAAACTTTTCTTAGCCGCCCTTGGTGATTTTGGAGCTAAGGCCTCCACATATGATTTCCCATGCAAGGGAGGGGATGCCGGCGCCTGATCCGACTCCATGTAAACAGCCCCGACACCAACGGCCGCCGGAGCACCACCCTTCTCTGTCCCTGTCTGGCATGTTTTCCCCGTTGGGTCCCCTCCTGCTGCCCCATCTGGCTCTAAGGCAGCACTTCTTGTCCGCATCACCTCCATCACGGCTTTCGCAAGCTCCGCTAGCAGCGCCGGCGAGGGCGCCGGCGACCGACCAGACAACCAACTCTGCTGCTCCTCCAAAATTGTGCACAGAGTCGTGATCGCCTCCCCGCCGCCACCCCCTGCTGCAACTCCGTGTTCTCCCGCGCCACCACCTTAGGGCTGGGGTTAGGGCTAGGGTTGCGGGGATGGTTCCCTGCTGCGCCGTCGCCCCTTCCCGGTGAATCTCCGTTGCAGTCCTCCCGTTCCTCTCTCCCCGACGTCGCAGGGAACATGCAGACCTTCTGTAGCGTCGATGCTGTCGCCCCCATCTTCCCCGTCGTCCCCGAGGTCTTCGTTTCCCCACAGTACTTAACTTGATTACTGTATAAGTTGTATTTAGTGCCCCAATTACTGCAGATGCACTGACTTAAAGCATCTTGAATTAAGGCAAAGACCTAAGCATCTCAACCTATTCTAGGTTATCAATCAAAAGTATCCTAAGGTGCTTGTGAGATGCTGGCTTCTAAATCTATAGGCGCATGCAGTTCTAGGGTTAGGGCCTAGGCTAAGTCCATTTACGAAAAAGCCCTAGTTTTGAAAGGGGTAGTTTTGAAAATAAAACAGTAAAAAAATTTATTTTTAAAGCTTTTCAAAACTGAATAAAGGCTGATTTTTAAAGCAAAACTGATTTTAAGTTGAGTGAAAAGTCAATAAAGTGGTAAAAAAAATGAAAAGTCAGGTTGAACCTACTCTACTAAGCACAATAACGATCAGATACTCAATTCGAATGAGTAGTCAAACCAAATAGGTTAACTGGTCAAACAGAGGTTTAGTAGAGTCAAACATGAGTCAAGTTTTAGTTATTTAGTACAATGCTGAAAATAGTCTAACTATGAAGAAGGGCCAGGGTGGTCAGATGAGCAAGGCTGCCATGATCGGAATAGTATCATCATCTCGTGATACTGTGCATCTCTGGCTTCCCTCTCAGCTCTAATGGCGCTCATATACCCGGTGTAGTAGCCCCGATTTGTCTCCATGTTTTCGGCATGATTTGCCTCCACTTCCTCTCGGAGGCTGTGGATCTCCATCTGCATCAGTGTGAAGCGCTGGTCGATGGTCGGTGGAGGCGGCTCGTCTATGTGTGCATGAGCCTCGGCTGCTAAATCGGTGACGTCGACTTCTACCTCCTCGTCTGAGTCGATCTGGGGAGCTGCTCTCTGACGTCTCCAAGACAAGACCCCAGTACCGGAAACCTCTATACCAGCTAGGGAGAAATTTCTATATCCTATCTCGTCGTAATCAGTCAACTCAGCCATCTCTCCCTCGGTGATGTTCCGACCGTGGTGATGTAATATGGACGTGATGATGTGGCAGTAGGGTGTGCGTACCCGCCCTTGCGTGGTAACAATGTAGGATAGCATGAAACATGTGAAGTCCTATGTCGATGTCTAGCTGATGAATCAAGGCATATAGGAGAAAGGCGTGGAATGGTCGCATAGTAGTGACGTCTCTAGTAGATAATGGCAGAATACATCGGACTATGACTCTATATAGAGCATAGTCCTGGACCTGTAGTTCGACAGACTGAAATCGTCTGGCCAGAGGTTGCCTAAAGAAGTAAGAGTGTAACATGTCTAAGGTAATGTGAGAGTAGGGAGCATCAAAGGGAGGCTCCCTAGGAGGGTAACAACAGAGGGTGGACTGCGAGAATCGTAGTCCCAGAAATCGGTTGAGTAGTGTAGGTGTGATAGTTAAGGGTATTCCTTGGACAGTGGTGACGAACATGAGACCATCCCGTCTAATTATGTTGTTGTAAAATTCTGCACATAAGGACGTGTTAATTGAATGGGTGCAGAATACGAGATTGTCAAGTTGGTAAAAGTTTATAACGTTCATTGCTAAGGGATAGGATTGGGTAAAAAATTGTCTATTCAAGTAGCTCATTTTGATAGGTTTATAGGTCGTACGAGCGAACTTATTAAATAGTTCTAAATTCAGAAACCTAGGATCAGGACTAGGTTGGGTACCGGGTTCTGCCTGGTTTGGTCGGCGTCTTCTAAGAGAAGGAAATGCATTTACAAAAAGTATGAAGGAATTGCATTTAAAGAGATTTAACTTAATTAAAAAAAAATTATACCGGACTGCCCGGGGAGGCATTGTTGAAGATGAGAGCTTGAGAGGGTTGCAAGATCTCTTGGAGGGTAGAGAGTTGAGGAGAAGAAGATGTTTGAGTGTGAGGAGTAGAAGGGGGTATGGAGCCCCTTTTATAGGGCAGTTTCGGGCGCCCTGTAGCGGGAGGGCGCCCTGGCTGGCGAGGGTGCCCCGCTTGGCGAGGGCGCCCTGGCCAGGGCTGTGGCTGCCTTTTGGCAGCTTTCTGCCGTTGAAGGACTATACGGGGCGCCCGGGAGCACCCGGGCACCCTGGTCAGCATGCAGTGGCAGAAGGCTGCTTTTGACCAGCCTCGGGTGCCCGCAAGGGTTTGGGCGCCCTAAGGACTGGTTTTTGACCCTAAGAGATTGCATTTGACCAGATTTGACTTGTTTGACCAGGTTTGACTGTTTTTAACCATGGTTTGCCTAGAGTTAAGTCAGTGCCGTTCTAAACTCAATGATAAACAAAAGTGCAGTTATTAAATGAATTTTCATTTGATGTCTCACCAAATCTAGGGTTATCAATCACGTTAGCCTTACATGTTTTGTGAGACAGGTTTTGATAAAAGAATTTTTGAAAAACATGATTTATTTTGAAAAACTTAATTAATTTTGTAAACAAATAAATTTATTTTGAAAAGACATTTTAAATCTACAAATAACTGAAAATTTGTGTTAGATTTGAATTTGACAAAGAATAATTTGAATTTGAATTTCAAAAATTGGCTTCCAGGTCTTGGCGAGGCACTAGGCCTTCTTTGGCCGTAGCCTTATTGGATCATCAACCCTTTCCTTGACAAAGCCTTTTAATGAAATTTCATTTTCAAAATTAATCCTTGAAAAATTCTGGTCTAACTAGTTTGGGTTTTGGATCAGTAGCTTCGGCTAGTTTCACCAGTCTAAAGAGATCAAGTAAACTTGATCTTATTAGAATTGGTTTCCCTGACGTACTATCATCTCACCGCCACCCAATACTATGTTGTCAAATTTCAGTTAAGTTGGTTTAGTCCTTAAACTAACCATTCCTAAATCTAAACATGACAAATTGCAGAAATTAAATAAACACTCAAGCAAGCAAATTTCAATCAAGAATTGAATTCTATCTAACAATAAATATTGTTTTCAATTTGGCTCCCCCTGGACTATAGCCACGATAATAGTTTGGCAAGATGTGAATCTTGTCCTTGGGGATCCAATATTGATTTGTTCCAGTTTGTTTGTTCAGGCACAGTTTAGGTACCCATGCCTGAACTTTGGGTCTGGATTGGTTCAGTACAGCATAATAGGATCTTTGCCTAGATTTGGTTCTATAGCCTAGTCCGGATCGATTAAGAACTGACTTCTGTTTTCCAAGAATCATGTCAAGACCCTTGGAACCAGAAGTGAATCGTTCTAAGGCAGCTCTAAGATCCTTAACCTGAGTTTTCAGGGAGGAGTTCTCTTTCTCAAGTTTTTCAACTTGAGTAGGAGTTCCTTCTTGAACTTTCTCAGTTAAGGGTCTAGAGTCAGCCCCCTCTTTCAGGAGTTTTACTTCCTGTCAAAGGGATTCGACTCGGAGTTTAGCTTTCGCCAAATCTCGAGAAAGATACGAAATTAGTTCGTTTAATTGACTTCTATTGAAACCACTTACCTTGATTTCTCCGTCCTCTGAAAAGGTCAGTCTGCCGTCGTCTTGTTCTGATTCTGACTCGGTCTCGACTTCTTCTGAGGCGGTCAGGGCTAGTAGGTTTGACTAGGATGCTTCTTCTTCTTCTTCTGAGGAAGATTCGTCCCAGGTTGCTTGGAGTGCTTTCATTCTTCTTGTCTTCTTGGTCTCTTTTAGATTCGGACACACCGTCTTGTAGTGACCCTTCTTCTTACACTCGTAGCAGGTCACGTTGGGCTTGTTTTTGTCACTTGCGGGTTCAGCTGGTTTGTCCTTTCTTCGGCTTGTTTTCCGTCTGTTGGTTTGGTTCTTCAATTTTTTATAGTAGCTTCGGGCCAGTCGGACCAGCTCAGGTCGATCTCCTTCTTCGTCTTCTGAGTCGAAGTCTGAGTTAGACTCGGGTTCAGGTTGAGGCTTCTTCTTTGTTGTTCTTCCAGTTTTTCCTGCAACAAAGGCAATACTTTTCTCAGTCATATTGCAATTAGTCTGTTCGTGTAATTCTAGTTCAGAAAAAAGTTCATCTAACTTTATTTATGAAAGGTCCCTTGAAACTTTGTATGCATCTACCATATATGCCCACAAAGTGTTTCTTGGGAAAGCATTTTGTGCGTACCTTATTAAGTCACGATTTTCGACCTTGTGACCAATAGTGTGTAGACCGTTCATAAGTTCTTGGATTCGGGCGTGAAGCTACGCTGCCGTCTCGTTGTCGGTCATTTTGATGGTATACAGCTTGTTTAGGAGCATATCTCTCTTGCTGATCCTAGTGTCTGATGTTCCTTCATGCAGCTCGATCAATTTTGTCGACAGCTCCTTGGCACTGTTGAAAGGGCCCACCCGGTTCAGTTCTTCTTTTGTTAAACCGCATTGTAAGGTCAGAGTTGCCTTTGCATCGGCTTCTATTTTGCGCTTCAGAGCGGTGTCCCATTCTGAGTAGGTCTGAGGTACTCCTTCAGCGTTCTTGGGAATCTCCAGTCCGGACTGGATGATGATCCACATGTCCACCTGAGTTTTCAGGTGGACCTCCATTCGACTTTTCCAGTAAGAAAAGTCTTCTCCACTGAAAAGTGGAGGTCTGGCTGTGCTGAATCCTTCTTGCATAGCCATTAGGAATTTTTATCTGAAAAAGAGATAAGAGAAAAAACTTTGTCCCAAGACTTGGTCTTGGATTAGTAGTGTGGGATAAAAGAAAAAATATTTGTCGAGTGGTGTTGCACCAACCTCGATCAACTAGAAGAAATTCGAAGAAATTGAAAAAAATGTTAGAAGAATTTTGAACGAAGAAAATATTTCAAGAAAATCGAAAAGAAATCCGAAAAATTTTCAAACTGGTGGTTGCACCAAGATTGAACTTCCCCGCTCTGATACCACTTGTTGGATCGAGAGAATACGATAGAGGGGGGTGAATATCGTAAATCGTTCGGATTTAGAGATAGTGTAAATGCACAGCGGAAATTAAAACACAACACACAAACACAGGTAGTTTTACTTGGTTCGGAGCCTAGGTCGACTCCTACTCGAAGGCCCACGGTCGTTGACCGTTTACTTTGGGCAATTCTATATGAGGCTCAAAAACAGTTTACAAAGATTGATTTCAATAGTAGTATAGTAAACTGCAAGAGAACAGTTCTTCGTTACCGACGTCCGGTGTAGAAAATTTATCTCGGAGCAGAGGGACGTCGTCGGCGCTTTCGTGTCGAGTTGGAAGGTTTCTGGGGTGAAGCGCAGGAGTAGAAGAACGTAACAGCGTTGGAAGCAGTTGTATTGAAGCTTGGGGGGTCGAGGGCTTTTTATAGGGTTATGAGAGCGCCTTGGAGCACGGGGGCGCCCTCCACGTGGCCTGTGATCCCCTCTTCTCGCGGTCAGCGAGTTATCCCTTCAAAATCGGGATAAGTCCTTGACGGGGGCACCCTGGCAGACCTGCTCCGTGGAAGTCTCGGCTGGATAATATTATCCTCTTCGCTGGCTTCAAGTGCAGGGCGCCCTGGTGGCTGGGGGCGACCTGGCTGCTGAGGGCGCCCTGGGTGCTGGGGGCGCCCTGGCTGTTGAGGGCGCCCCGGCCAGTATTCAGCCGAAGCTCCTTTTGCTTCATTTGTTTTGTGTTCACCTTGGGGGTGCCCGGGAGACTCAGGGCGCCCTACTCAGCTGCTGCCTCACTCCTTTGAGGCTCTCTGAGCTGCAGACACTCGTTCCTTTGATCCTGCATCCAGGGTTAATCCGAAAACAACATAAAGCAGTAAGTTGTTAGTTTTATACAGCCTTAGCTGTCTTGGTTCTGACTTTGGGTCTCCAAAATGGAACCCTAGGTCGAACTGACGCCAACTGTTCCCTCGACGGGGAACGCGTCCTCACCTACTCCTCTCGGGAGAATGTACCTGATGCCAACCGCTCCTCTGGTTGGACTTTTGCCTAGCGGTCCTTCGCCAGGTCTTGGATACCAAGCTGTCCTTCGCCTGGCGCCTTGCAGTCCTTCGCTAGGGCTTCAGTACCCTGGCATTCCTTCGCCAGTGCCTAGCAGTCCTTCGCTAGGGCTTTGTCACCTGGCATTCCTTTGCCAGTGCCTAGCAGTCCTTCGCTAGGACTTTTTACCCTGGCATTCCTTCGCCAGTGCCTAGCAGTCCTTCTCTAGGGCTTTGTGACCTGGCATTCCTTCGCCAGTGCCTAGCAGTCCTTCGCTAGGACTTTTTACCCTGCACACTAGAGAAGTATGTTAGATAACAAATATGACTTAACTTTTGAGCCCTGTTGCCATTATCAAAACTCAGGTTTGACTTGGGTGCTTTCTGCACCAACAAACTTCTCCTGAGAGGAGTAGGTGAGGGCGTATTCCCCGAAAGAGGGAACAGTAGGCGTCAGTTCGACCTAGGGTTTCATTTCGAAATTCAAAGTCAGAACAAAGGCAGCTCTGACTATAATTTATACACTTATTATTTATAGTATATTGTTCTTGGACTAACCCTGGTTGCAGGATCGAAAGGAAGTAGATTCTGCATCCTAGGAGCCTGAAAGGGTTCAGGCGCCCGCGCCTGATAGGTATCAGACACCCCAGATGGTGTTCCTCAGCAGAGGGAGAGGCTGAGCTGGCAGGGTTGCCACATTAGCATCTCAGGCGCCCGTGAGCCATCAGGCGCCTCAAGTATCCCAGGTGCCCAAGACCGAAGGATTGGTGTTTGGCCAAGTCTGCGTTAAGCACGCACCCGATTCGCTACATCTGGCAGGCACCCCATAAGCCTCAGGCGCCAGAGAACAGTGTATATAAGGGGCTTCACCCCTTTGCTTTGAAAAATCAATTCACATTCAACGCAGAAAAGCTTTCTTGCAACTCAAGCACTCCAACGCTCTTCAGACTTCTTCCGTGCTCGAGTTTTCCATGCCACAAACGATCAAGATTGACGACACACCACCCAAGACGCTCTGCAACCCTTATTGTGTTGTCGGTATAATTCTAATTCTGTGTTTCAATTTTGTACTTTGAATTACATATTTGTAACTTTTATTCGACTTATAGAATTGCCGAATGAAAACGGTCAAGGACCGCCACCTTGGAGTAGGAGCAATTAAAGGCTCCGAACCAAATAAAAATAAACATGTTAGCATTGTGTTTTTATTCTTCCGCTGTGTTTCTGATTATTCTGAAAATTTTTAGTAATCGCTATTCACCCCCCCCCTCTATCGATTACTATGATCCCACAAGTGGTATCAGAGTGGGTTGCTCAACCTTCGTAAAACCGCCAACTGTGCAGTTTTTTTTGGAATTTCATTCGTTCATTTTTTTTAAAAAAAAATGTGTTCTTTGAGGTTGGAGGAACACCACTCGAATTAATTTTTAGTTTATTCCTTTTATACCGCACTACTAATCTAAGACAAAGTCTTGGAATAAGTTTGTTGTTTTTGTATTTTTTTCAGGAATATTAAATGGGCATACAAGAAGGCTACAACACTGCTTGTCCTCCTTTGTTCTTCGGTGAGGGTTTCTCCTACTAGAAGAGCAGAATGGAGATCCACCTGAAAACTCGGGTGGAAATGTAGATCATCATCCAGTCTGGGCTGGATATCCCAAAAAACGTGCAAGGGGAAGTTCAAGGATACTCTGAGTGGGACGCTGCACTCAAGAAAAAGATAAAAGCGGACGCAAAAGCCACTCAAACCCTCCGATGTGGACTGACGAAGGAAGAACTCAACCATGTCGGCCCATTCAACAGTGCTAAGGAACTATGGTATAAATTGATCGAGTTGTACGAGGAGACGTCGGACACGAGAATCAGTAAGCGGGATCTCCTTCTCAACAAGCTGTACATGATCAAAATGCAAGACAGTGAAACAGCTGCACAGTTACACGCGAGGATCCAAGAACATATGAACGGTTTGCACATGATAGGTCACAAGGAAAAAAACCATGATCTAATCAGGTATACCCTAAACTCGTTCCCAAGGAATTCATTGTGGGCATCAATGGTAGATGCTTACAAGGTTTCTAGGAACCTTTCAGATATTAAGTTAGATGAACTTTTTTCTGAATTAGAACTCCACGAACAGACTAACGCTTCACAGGTCGAGAAGGGGTTAGCTCTTTTTGCAGGAAAAGTCCCTGCAAAGCAAAAGTAGAAAAAGGTGCAACCGATACCCGAGTCAGATTCTGACTAAGAATCTGATGACAACGAAATCAATTATCCGGAGCTGGTCCAGATGGCCCGAAGCCACTACAAAATGATCAAGGGCCAAAGAAACAAGAAGAAGGCAAACCAACAAAAGGATGATCCAACCGAACCTTCTACTAGCCAGAATGCTAAAAGTGAAGTAACCTGTTATGGGTGCAACAAGAATGACCACTACAAATTGAAGTGTCCCAACTTGAAGGAAAACAAGAAGAACCGGAGGAAGAAGGCTCTCAATGCTACGTGGGATGAATCATCTTCAGAAGAAGAAGATGAAGTACCACACACCAACCTCCTCGCACTGACTGCTTTGGAAAAACTCGTCACCGAATTGGAATCGAATTTGGAAGAAAACATCGGAACTGGAAGACTCTCAATTTCGAAAGACGGGAAAATAATGGTAAGAGGTTACCCTGAATCTTAGCTTTACGATTTAATTTCTTATCTGTCTCGTAAGTTGGCTAAAGCCAACGTTAGGGTCGAATCCCTCCGAAGGAAGTCAAAATCCTAAAAGAGGGAGTCAACTCTACCTCCTTAACTGAACTAGTTCAGATAGGAACCTCCACTCAAGCCCAGAAACTTGAGGAGGAGAATTCCTCCTTGAAATCTCAGGTGAAGGAACTTATAGTTGCATTGGAATGATTTTCCTTGGGATCCAAGAGTCTTGACATGATTCTTGGAAAGCAAAAATCAATTTTGAACCGATCCGGACTTGGTTATCGAACCAACTCACGATACAGATCTTACCACTCTATGTTGAACCCAAGTAGAACCAGAGTCCAAGCATGGGTCCTGAAATTATGCCTGACAAATAAAGTTGGACCAAACCAATATTGGATTCCGAAGGACAAGATTCACATCTTGCCTAACCCATACCGAGTCTTTAGTCCAGGGGGAGCCAATATAAAAACCATTTTAATAGTTAGATAGATTTTTTTCTATTTTGATGCTTGTTTATTTTATTTTCTATAAGAATATTATGCTTAGACTTAGGAATAGTTAGATAAGGATCTGACTTAATTGAAACTTGCACAACTTAGTATTAGGGTGGGCCGAGATGATAGTACATTAGGGAAACTTGTCTAAAAAGTCAGGTAGGATAAGACGTACCTTATTTGGTCCTATTAGTCAGGTGGAACTAGCCGAAGCTACCTCGTCAAACCCTCAACTAGTTAGACCAGAGTTTCTCAATAAGTAATTTGAGAATAAAATTTCTTAAAAGGCTTTGTCTAGGAAAGAGTTGATGATCCAATAAGGCTACGGCCAAAGAAAGCCTCTGTGCCTCGCCAAGACCTGGAAGCTGATTATCAAAATTTATTTTCAACTAATTAATTGTTAAACCTAAAATCTAACACAAGTTTCAATTAAATCATAGTGTTAACATAAAACCAAAATAAAATTAATATATATGACAAAATAGATAAGAATACCTGTTTTGTCACTTAGAAATGGTTGAGATGTTTAAGATCTAATAATGTAATCCAACCCAACCAACTCAATTAATTTTACCCTTAATATACATTTAATCAAATTCAAAAATTAAATTCAACATTTGTCAAAAATTCAACTTAATGTTTTCAAAAATTAATGTTAACATTTTTTCAAAAATTCAACTTAAACATTTTTTTTCAAATTTAAAAACTTGATGTTTTCAAAAGTAACCCATTGTTTTTTTAATCAAACTAAGTTTTGAATTTAACCACCTTGGAACTCTGGTCTTGATTGAACTAATTTAAACCTGGTCAAAGTTTGGTCAAATCAGGCACCCGAAACCCTCACAGGCGGCCAACTCTTTCCCAACGTACAAGGCATTCAAAGGCTGCCACGCCTGAGCCAAAACCAAGCTCAGGCACCCGAGTAAGATCTCGGGCGCCTCATCTCTGCCACAAGCGCCTCTGGTCCTTCACGGGTGTCCAGGAAGGGCTATATAAGCCCTCACCCATGGCACCCTTTCCACACCAAACTCACACTACTTCCTCACTTCTAAGAGCCTTTCCCAGCATTCCAAGTCTTCCTCTCTTCTTCCGCTCCTACAATGCCTCCTCGGTATGTTTTTTTAAAAGTTTGTTCTCTTTTTCAACTTATTATTATTAATTATTTCAATTGTTGATTATTATTAGCAAACGTTGTCCTATCGAGACTGACCTCGGTACCGAACCTAGCCTTGACCTTAGGTTTCCTACATTAGCCCCTTTTTTTACCACCATAAAGACCAGCTATCTGAATAGGGGATTCTTTACCCAGTCCTGTCCTACAGCTATTGATGGTCATTACTTACTACCAACTAGAACGATTAGTATACTGCAATCATTCTATAAACACGACTTTGTGTGCTGAGTTTTATAACAACATGGTCAACGTCGATGACTTCTGCTACATGACTACTATTCAGACCCTTCGACTTACCATTTCTCCTTCTTTATTTACTAGATTTCTTGGATTACGACCCTCTTAGCCCACGTTATGTTGTTATCCTCCTAGGGATCTTCCCTTTCCTGCCCCTTACTCTCACATTACCCTCAACCGTCGCTACTATTATTTTTTCAGAGAGGAGAGAGATTTGACGATTCAGAATTTTTGATTTGTCGATCTGCGCATCCAGAACTACGCCCTTTAACGAGTTTTGGTGCGCTACATTCTTCCCCTGACTTTACGGGACGTAGCAGTTATGATGGAGTCAAAGGAAGTGAACAAGTTACCTAACAAGCTAACGATATGGATCATGCTCAACCCACTCTAGAAGACGTTGATGATCCATTATGCATCAAAGGAGGCCCAATTACAAGGGCTATGTAACACCCGCTTTTTTTTTCCCTAAAGCGGCATTACGTTAACATACATAGGGCATGTAGACATCATAATGTAGCGGAAACCTTTAACTTACTCCTACATCCACTTACTACCATTTCTAGCACCATAACATGGGAACTTAGCGTAGTAACTTTATACTTAGCGTTATATCATACTTAGCATCATGTCATTCATAGCATAATGTCATGCTTGCATCATGTCATACTTAGTATCATGTCATAGAGGCATACTTAAACACATAACAGTAAAGATAAAGTTCTATCATGAGACGAGCAACCATATTGCTCCTTGGCCAAGTCACTATCACACACATTCTTTGATGCCCTCCTGCTGCTTCCTTACTGTCCCCTTGCGTGATCTGCGGTATAAGGAAATAAGACTATAAGCACACAGGCTTAGTAAGACTCTTTCTTACTCACTAAAATCATTCATCATTCAATCATGAGCATATAAGACATTAGCATACTTAGTGCTTTACTTAGAACATAAGCCTTTTCATCATTTAGCACACCTTCGTCATGACATAAGCATAACTTCATCACATTCATAGCATGGCATAAACGTATCCATAAGAACATTCATGGCATAACACAATACTTGGCATAGACATAAATATCGTAAACATTCATAGCATGGCATAGTGCTTGGCGTAAACATAGACATAATACACATAATCTCATAAACATTCTTAGCATGGCATGAACCTAAATAAAATCATGGCGCCCTAACTCAGCTTAACATAATTAAATCATGGCATCATGAATTGTTATGGACATAATTAAAATCATGGCATTCTAACTTAGCATAAATATAATTAAATCATGACATCCTAAACTAGCTTGAACATAAATAAATCATGGCATTCTAACTTAACATAAATCTAGTTAAATCATGGCATCCTAAACTAGCATGTACATAAATAAATCATGGCATCCTAAACTAGCATGAACATAAGTAAATCATGGCATTCTAACTTAACATAAAACTAGTTAAATCATGGCATCCTAAACTAGCATGTACATAAATAAATCATGGCATCCTAAACTAGCATGAACATAAGTAAATCATGGCATTCTAGACTAGCATTAACACAATCAAATCATAGCATCATATATTAACACGAAACATAAACAAAATCATTTGCATAAACCTACCTTGCATAAACTTACTTTGCATAATATTCTTATCATAAATATAATGCATATCATGGATGGATGCATGTGGCAATTGCATATATATATATATAGATGCTTAATCTTTAAAAACATGCTTTTAAAATACCATAACATTCATTGGGCCCTGGCTTGTACCACATTCATGTTGGGACCGAGTGCATGTCGACAAAGATACGAGTTCGTAAAATTTTAAATTTTTACGTGCAGCGGAAGAATTTGCATAAAATAATTTCCTAAATTATTTTAACTTCATATCTAGCATGCAATCTTATGGTGTGTTGACATAATCATAAAATAAAACTTTGCGGAAAGGTAAACAAATTTACCAAGTACCTCACGTAACCCGAAGTAAGGGACGAGATCCAACCGTAGCGTCCCTTGGAAGCTCCGCCTCTATTCGCGTCCACGCCGAGTTCTCTACGGGATGACTTCGCAAGTCACGAGTTTTGTGCCGACAAGAACTACTAGATTCTCTATAGGCACAACAAAGAAGATCAAGAGAAGAAAAGGAAACTAACCAACGAAGTAACGGAATCGAATTCCGAGAGAGAGGGAGATGTGATCCGCTTCTTCTTCTTCTTGGTTGGTTTCTTCTTCTCCTTGAAGCTCACGGCAACACCTTGCCTTGGTGTAGGATGGGCGCAGGCCCTAATGGAGCTAGGGTGGCCGCCGGCCCTAATGGAAGGGAGGGGGAAGGAGGAGAGAAGAGAAAAGAGAGAGGGAGAGCTCTATTTCGATTATCCAAATCTTAGAAATCCAAGGCTTGCCTATGGTTCCTTATATAGTTGCTTCTCCCTTGCCAAGTCTCCTCTTAACCGAATTAACAGAATTAGTTATCATAAGAAATTTATCCTATAAATTCTCTTATGAATTATTCCGTTTAAACCAAGTTTTATTATAACTAACTTTATAATAAAACTAATTAGTTATCATAAGAAATTTATCCTATAAATTCTCTTATGAATTTTATTATAACTAACTTTATAATAAAACTAATTAATTATCATAAAAAATTTATCCTATAAATTCTCTTATGAATTATTCCGTTTAAACCAAGTTTTATTATAACTAACTTTATAATAAAACTAATTAGTTATCATAAGAAATTTATCCTATAAATTCTCTTATGAATTTTATTATAACTATCTTTATAATAAAACTAATTAATTATCATAAGAAATTTATCCTATAAATTCTCTTATGAATTATTCCGTTTAAACCAAGTTTTATTATGACTAATTTTATAATAAAACTAATTAATCTCTCCTTTTATTATGGAATAAATTTTATAAGAAATTTATAAACATTCTTATTATGGAAAAATCAATTCATAATTGATTTTATAAAATTAAAATAAACCAATTCATGGATTATTTTAACTTCCATAAAAAGAATAAATTTCTATAAATTTATTTATATAAATTTCTTTATACAAATTTATTTATCCAAAATTTATAAAATAAATCGCGCTAGATTTACTTTATTAATTAAACCAAAATTAATTGGTTATCTTCCCAATAGGTGGCCGGCCAACCAAGGAGGGTTGGCTCCCTCTTTGGCCGGCCCAAACCGAGCCGAACCAACGCGAATTAAACTCATTTAATTCGCCCAAGAAAGCCTTCAAAAGACTTAGCCATTTTTAGCTTCCATTGCGCCTCTGATTAACTCAGATTCGACTTATTTCTCTTGATCGAAAAATTCAATTTTCAACTCGTTTTAAATCCCTCGGATTACTCGTAGTGCGTGTGACTAAATAGGCTTTCGATTTATGTTGGCCGTCTATAATTAACCAATTATAGAACGATCATGAGTGGCACCTAGTAGTACATCATGATCCCCAATTAATCGAAAGATCAACGGTTTGACCCCAGAAGAAATTATTCTGAAACCCTTCAGCAGCTCTAATAAATCGTGCCTCATTCCCTTCACCATCTTATACCCACTTGGTTCAGGACACGGTCTATTTGTGTCAGTCCCCATTAGGCTGACTACGTCACACCTAGCCCAAGTAATGTCTTTCTCGTCCTTTGGATTTCTAATTACTCTCATGTATTTTAGAGACTCGCACTCCAAACATGATATACTCTGGCCAGAGGTTTTGAGTAACAATCCGACGATAGGCCTGGGTATACATCTCCTCGCAAGGAGTGGTGAATCCTTTGTAGGCTGTTCAAACATCTTCGGGCACTTCGGCTTATACCCAATCATCCTGGGTCCACACCTCCTTGGAGATGCTTGCTTAAGATGTTAAAGTATAAGTCTTCATGACCAAGACGACTTGAACACCGCAAGTCAAAGGAGCATCGCACTTAAGCCGCAGTAAGAACTTCATTGACATATCTATATAGATAACCCTATGAAGTCTTACAGCTAGTCACTCCAATGAACTAGTTCCCTTAACTAGCATCCATGTTTATCTCCGGACATCCCAATGTCACCAGCCAGTGAGAATCAGCTGATTAGAGAATAACCCATGCTAGTCTCAACAGAATTGATAGTGTCCGTATTTATCAATTCATCGACTAAGGATATTTTCAATACTTCACATTTGCGCATTCAGAGATAATCACTAGTTGTGATCCCATCACAAATTCTCTTATGCTGTGAGTTGTATTGCGGACATTCAGTAGATGAGTTTAAGATCCCAATCAAATACACAAGCATGTATACTCAAATAGTGAATTATCATTTATTAAAATAAATGTTTTACAATCATAAGGCGATTGCCTTAGGACACTTCTCTCATATCACTAACAATTCATTCATCATATGCGCGCATCCCTAAGTAAATACGAGGTAGCTAATCTCGACCTACTAGGGTAAGGACAGCTTCATCGGTAGTCCCGAACCGTAAGGACAGCATCATCGGTAGTCCCGAACTGTGGACAGCATCATCGGTAGTCCAGAACCGTGGACCTTACTTAGGTCCGGTACAAGCCCATAAAATAAAATATAATGCTTTCACATGCTTTCCATTCATCATCATTCATTCATCATACTTGTCATTCATCATCATTCATTCATCATACTTAACATCATCGTTATGCCCTAAAGGCATGTACTTTAACCTCATTCATAAGACATGGCATACTTACATCTTATTCATAAAACATGGCATATCCTTCATAAACATGACATATCATTCATAAACATGGCATATCATTCATAAGACATGGCATACTTACATATTATTCACAAATCATGGCACATGTCTAAACATCTATGACTTAACATATAATTCATGACATACAAACTAAGGGTTTAGTTAACATAGAACTTCTTCCATCTTACTAAGCATCTTTGGAGATTTAACCCAACCCTAGCCCGAGGTTATGTCCTTGGCCGAAAGTCCCCAAGGAACCCTAGGTCCATGAAACTTCACATAACCTCCCAACTAACATCCCATACATACATACTAGGCCATAGGGAACATTTAATCCCATACTTAAGGCCAACCCTAATCCTTTGACCCAACTCTTGCTCTTGGCTGAAACTTCAAGGCCATGGGGGCATGGAAAAATTTCCAATAAAACCCCAAATCAATTGCTTAACCACCAACCCTACCTTACCATAGGGTCATTGCGACCCTTACTTGAAATAAGCCCTAACTTCCCACCCTATTAGGGTTCTTGCCCAAAACCTATAAGGTCTCAAAGCTATGTGAAACATTCACATAATCACCCTCCATCTCTCTTATATCATGTTAATACATCAAACACATGCTTGGGGTTTTAGACCCAACTCCACCCATGAGGTCTTGTTGTTGGCCGAAACCCTAGGGTATCCTAGGGTGCCCCAAAAATTCCCAAAAATTATATTTAATTCCTAAACCTCATAAGAGAACATTATACAACATTATCAAGATTTTTAGCATCATTTTTGAACCCTAAACCATGGTGGCCGAAACCCATAGGGTCTCTAGGGTGTTGATTTGTTTCTTTCATGTTGGCCGAAACCCTAGGGTGTCCTAGGGTACTCCAAAAATTCCCAGAAATTATACTTAACCTCTAAACATCATAAGGGAACATTAAATAACATTATAAAGATTTTTGGCATGATTATGGACTTTAAAATCATGGTGGCCGAAACCCTCCATCCTAGGGTTCTTGGTTTTGCTTCTTGCATGTTGGCCGAAACCTTAAGGTGTCTTAGGGTACTCAAAAAATTCCCAAAAATTATACTTAACCTCTAAACATCATCAGGGAACATTAAATAGCATTATACAGATTTTTAGCATATTTATAGACCTATAAATCCTGGTGGCCGAAACCCTTAAACTTAGGGTTCTTAGTTTGGTTTCTTTCCTTTCAACATCAAATTCGAAAACCAACCACTATATCATACTAAAAATCATAAAAATCAGAGGGAACTATTATACCACAGGTGAGGGAGTCTTACCTTGGGATTTCTTGATTTTTAGACCTTAAAAGAGAAATAACTTGTAGAACTCTTGACCCTTGATCCCTCCTTGCCCTTGTACTCTTGTGAAGACTTTAGATCTAGGAGATGGAACCTTGGTGGAAGTTTTTCCAAGGGGAAAACCTCTTCTTGGTGCTCGGCAAGAATGAGGGGAGGAAGGGGTTCGAATATGCAAGTAATGGGAAGAAGAGGTAACTCCCAAAACCCCCCTTTAATAGCCGATTAAGAAGGTAAATGAAGAGTCTCTCCATGACTCTTCATCTTCTTCTTAATCTTAACTTACATCCACATCATTTCCTCAAAGAAATCCCTTGCTAGGTGAGTTGGTTAAGGCTTACATGGTTGTACAAGAGGTCCAAGGTTCAATCCTTGGCTCATGCACCTTTATTTTTATTTTATTTTTATTTCATTTATTTTATTATTTTTATTTCCTAAATTTCGAAAATCCCCCTAAAATCACCCATAATTATGCCAATATTCCTAAATAAAATTCTTTTATATTTATATTAATTTTACCTAATTTATATTAATTTTACCTAATTAATACCCATTTTTTGGAGCCCATTTAAAGCTCATTGGTACTTAGTTTTCTCAATTTAAATGAGAAAACATGGATTTTCTAGGCCTAAGTTCTCCTTAATATTTCTAGGTCCCTTGGAAAATTATTTAAACATGCTTAATATTTTAAGAAAATATTAAGAGAATTTTCCGAGTCGTTACAATCCCCCATACCTCGTGAAAGTTCGTCCTCGAACTTAGAATAACTACGGGTACTTGAGCCTCATCTCATCCTCGCGCTCCCAGGTAGCTTCTTCGAACCGTTGACTTTGCCATAGGACCTTGACTAAGGGCACTTCCTTACTCCTCAGCTTCTTGATTTCCCTGTCCAAAATCTGGATGGGTCTGCTCTCATAGCTTAGGTCCTCTTGCACTTGCACCATCCGTGGCTCGATCACTTGGTTCATATTTGGGATACACTTTTTCAGCAGGGACACATGGAATACGTTATGGATAGCTGACATCTCTGGAGGCAGCTATAGCTCATAAGCCACCTTACCGACTCTTTTCAGAATCAGGTACGGCCCCACATAGCGTGGACTGAGTTTTCCTTTCTTCCCGAATCTTGTCACCCCCTTCATAGGAGCCACCTTCAGAAACACCCAGTCTCCAACATTAAACTCCAGGGGTCTACGCCAGACATCGGCATAACTCTTCCGGGTCGCTGATGTTCTGCCTTTACTTGCTGGCAGGTTAGGCATGTACCAACATGCTGCGCCACCTCTCTTCATGTCGGACCACCAGAATTTCTCCTTCAGGTCTTGATACATTTTGGTGGATCCCGGGCGCATCGAATAAGGGAAAATTCTTCCACTCAAGGAACCGATAATATTACTAACATGATTATGTGTACTTTATTCGCGGCTTCTTAATTGCTTATATCCTTGATGATATAAGTGACATACATGATTGTCATAACTGAGCTAGTGTCATTAATAGCCCTATGATGTAATTATATGCATATATCATAATTATATACTTATTATAATTATGGGTAAACATAATAATAGTATGGTTCCGAAATATTAGTTCACAACATGAGCTATGAATTATATTAGTTAATGGTTATTATATGATAAGTGGGATCATATTTATTATATTACCATAAAATAACTTAAGGTGATCTTATATATTATATATAAGATGATAGTGAAACATAGTTGATAATACTAATATTTATAATTAGTATGAAAATATAGTGGACACATAATCTATAATAGGTGTTAATATAATTAGGACACTACCCTATGCGTATCATTTTAGGTTATACCGTATGACTTATACCATTAACTATATTAGTATTAGTATAATGGAACTAACACTATACGCTAACATAGGTGAGAGTGTTATAATCTTATGTATGTAGGCTATC
>JAGFNQ010005354.1:0-126999 GCA_024364735.1 Boesenbergia rotunda
GGTGCAACCACCAATTTGGGAATTTTTCGGATTTTTTACGATTTTTTCTTTTTCGATCGAACTTTTATCGTTAATCGAGGTTGGTGCAACACCACTCGATAATTTCTTTTAAAATATATTTTTCCCGCACTGCTAATCCAAGACCAAGTCTTGGGACATTTTTTTTGTTTTGTTTCATTTCAGTAATCTCTAATGGCCATGCAAGAGGGCTTCAGTACAGCCAGACCACCACTCTTCAGTGGGGAGGACTTCTCCTACTGGAAGAGTCGGATGGAAGTCCACCTGAAAACTCAGGTGGACATGTGGATAATTATCCAATCTGGACTGGAAATCCCAAAAAATGCTGAAGGAGTGCCACAATCTTACACCGAATGGGACGCCTCGCTAAAAAGGAAGATCGAGGCGGATGCTAAAGCTACCCATACACTTCAATGTGGTCTAACCAAAGAAGAGCTGAACCAGGTGGGACCATTCAACAGTGCAAAGGAACTTTGGAGTAAGTTAATTGAGTTGCACGAAGGAACTTCCGACACCCGAATCGGCAAGAGAGACCTACTGCTAAACAAACTCTACACTATCAAAATGAACGATGGCGAGTCAGCAGCCCAGCTCCACGACAGAATCCAAGAGTTGATGAAAGGTCTACATACAATCGGTCACAAGTTAGAAAACTGTGACCTGATCAGGTATACCCTTAACGCGTTCCCGAGAAATACCTTGTGGGCATCTATGGTAGATGCGTACAAAGTTTCAAGGGATCTGTCTAAAATCAAATTAGATGAGTTATTTTCTGAACTTGAATTACATGAGCAGACTAACTGCACCCTGGCCGAGAAAGGCATTGCTTTTGTTGCAGGTAAAACTGGAAAGATGACCAAGAAGAAGCCTCAACCTGCACCCGAGTCTGACTCAGACTCAGACTCAGAAGACAGCGAAGGAGATCGACCCAAGCTGGTTCGGCTAGCCCGGGACTACTACAAGGAGCTGAAAAATCAGACCAACAGAAGGAAAGCCAGCCGAAGAAAGGAAGAGTCAGCTGAACCTTCAAATGAAAAGACCAAACCAAATGTGACCTGCTACGAATGCAAAAAGAAGGGTCACTACAAGACGGAATGCCCCAATCTGAAGGAGACGAAGAAGACAAGAAAGAAAAAGACCCTTCAAGCAACATGGGACGAGTCATCGTCCGAAGAAGAAGAAGAGGACCCACAATCAAACTTGCTCGCCCTGACTGCTTCGGAAGAAATCGAGACCGAATCGGAATTGGAGCCGGACGACGGAAAGCTCACATTTTCAGAGGACGGCAAAATCACTGTAAGTGGATTTTCTAGAGTTCAATTATCAGAGTTAATTGCTTATCTATCTCGCGACTTGGCGAAAGCCAAAATCCGAGTCGAATCCCTCCGACAGGAAGTAAAACTCCTGAAAGAGGGAGCTGACTCTAGATCCTTAACTGAGAAGGTTCAAGAAGGAACCTCTACTCAAGTTGAAAAACTTGAGAAAGAGAACTCCTCCTTGAAAACTCAAGTCAAGGACCTTAGAGCAGCTTTGGAATGATTCACTTCGGGTTCCAAGGGTCTTGACATGATCCTTGGAAAACAGAAGTCTGTTCTAAATCGATCCGGATTAGGGTATCGAACCAAAGCTAGACAAAGGTCATATTATGCTATACTGAATCAGTCTAGACCCAAAGTTCAGGCATGGGTACCCAAACTTTGCCTGAGCAACCAAGTTGGACAAAATTAGTATTGGATCCCCAAGGACAAGATTCATATCTTACCTAATCATTACCGTGGCTTTAGTACAGGGGAGCCAACTTAAAAACCATTTTTATAGTCAAATGAATTTCTTTTCTTGTTTTAAATTGCATGATTGCTTGTCTATTTATCTTCTGCAATTTACCATGCTTAGACCTAGGACTGGTTAGACTAAGGACTAAACCAATTAACTGAAATTTGAACAACATAATATTGGGTAGCGGTGAGATAATAGTACGTTAGGGAAGCCTTTTCTAATAAGGTCAAGTATACACTACATGGTCTCTTTAGACTAGTGAAACTAGCCGAAGCTACCGATCCAAGACCCAAGCTAGTTAGACTAGAATTTCTCAAAAAGTAACCTTGAAAATGAAATTTCACTAAAAGACTTTGTCAAGGAAAGGGTTAATGATCCAATAAGGCTACGACCAAAGAAGGCCTTGTGCCTCGCCAAGACCTGGAAGTCAATTTTTGAAATTCAAATTCAGTTTACTCTTTGTCAAATTTGAATCTAACATAAATTTTCAGTTAATCTTAGATTCAAATATTCTTTTTCAAAATAAATTTAAAACTAATTATTTTCAAAATTAATTTAACTTTTCAAAATTAATCATGGTCTTCTCACAAAAATTCATAAGGTTAACGTGATTGATAACTCTAGATTGGGTGAGACAGACTAGGTTGTGAAAATTAATTTAAGCTATCCTTAATTCTAATTGGATCCAAGTCAACAAAACTCTTTATGTGTAGGAACATAAAGATTTGGACCAATGGATGTTGGATAGCGGGTGCTCCAGACACATGACTGGGGATAAATTGAAATTCACCAAACTCAAGTTCAAGAACCTAGGCTCAGTAGCATTTGGCAATAATGCTACACTCAAAGTCATTGGGTCAGGTAACATTGAACTCAAATCTGACTTTGTTATTAAAAAGGTGCTTTTGGTTGAAAATTTTAAATTTAACTTGCTTAGCATAAGTCAATTGTGTGATACTGGCTATGTAATTACCTTTACCAACTCTAACTCCCTGATTAAAAACTTGCAAGACTCAGAAATCATGCTTAAGGGCTCTAGGCAAAATAATGTTTACACTATAAACCTACCCTTAGTACCTAAATGCATGTTAACTCAGTTAGAAGAATCAAAACTCTGGCATAGGAGATTAGGTCACACTAATCTGAGATTAATTTCAAAAATCACCCAACTTGGCCTAATTAAAGGCATACCTAAAATTAAGAACCATGAAAACTTAATATGTAAATCATGCTATCAAGGTAAACAAACCAGGTCTAATCACAAACTAATTCAATCAGATCTAACTCAAACTACACTTGAGCTCCTGCACCTTGACCTATTTGATTCACATAGAGCCAAGTCACTAAGCGAAAACCTGTACTGCTTAGTAATTATAGATGATTACTCTAGGTTTACCTGGGTTAGGTTCCTAAAGACCAAAGATGAAACCCTAAACCTGTTTAGTGATTTTTGTAAATTAATTGAAAATCAAAACGATACCAAAATCAAAAGACTTAGGAGTGATCACGGGGGAGAGTTTGAAAATCATCGATTCGAGGAGTTTTGTAAGATAAACGGGTATATACACGAATTTTCGTGTCCTAAAACCCCCCAGCAAAATGGGATAGTAGAACGGAAAAATAGAACCCTACAGGAAGCCACTAGGGCTATGCTCAATGAATTCAACCTAGCTAACCAATTTTGGGCAGAAACAATTAGTACAGCTTGTTATATCCAAAATAGGGTCCTAATTAACAAACGACATAATAAAACACCCTATGAATTATACTACCATAGACTTCCAAACCTACATTACCTAAGGGTCTTTGGGTGCAAAGTCCATATGCTAAACACCAAGGACTATCTAGGTAAATTCCAGTCTAAGTCAACCCTAGGGGTCTTCTTAGGATATTCAACAACAAGTAGGGCATATAGGGTTTACAACAAACAAAGTAACAATTGATCCAACTATTGAGTCAATTGAACCAATAATTGAACCAACCCAAGTAGTTGAACCAAATACTGAACCAAACCGACCAGCCGGACCTGAGGCCGAACCAAGTTCTAGAAAAACTAAGAAACCTAGACTCAGTCACCCAACTGATCAAATTCTGGGTGATCCAACCTTAGGAGTCAGAACTAGGTCCACCTATAGAAACCTTAGTCAGATTGCACTGATTTCAAAATTTGAACCTAAGACTATAGAGGAAGCCTTACCTGATCCTGATTGGATCATAGAGATGCAAGAAGAGTTAGCCCAGTTTGAGAGGAACCAAGTCTGGGAACTAGTACCTAAACCTGAGGGCAAATCCATTATTGATACTAAGTGGGTTTTTAGGAATAAGCTAAATGATCAAGGAGAAATAGTGAGAAATAAAGCCCGCTTAGTAGCCAAAGGGTTCAGTCAAGTCAATGGGTTAGACTATGACGAAACCTATGCCCCAGTAGCTAGACTTGAGTCCATTAGAATGTTGTTAGCCTTTGCATCCCATAAAGGATTTAAACTCTACCAAATGGATGTGAAGTCAGCTTTTCTAAATGGATTTATTAAGGAAGAAGTCTATGTAGGACAACCTCCCAGTTATGAGGACTTAGAAAAACCTGACCATGTTTACAAACTCAATAAGACACTATATGGACTAAAATAAGTACCTAGGGCATGATATGAACGTCTATCAACCTACCTCATTTCTAAGGAATTTAACCAGAGACAAATTGACTCAACCCTATTTATTAAGACCTTAGAAAAAGAGATCTTTATTGCCCAAATCTACGTTGACGATATAATCTTTGGATCCACCAACTCAAATTTCTTAAAAGAATTTGTTAAAATAATGAAAAATGAATTCGAAATGAGCTTAGTTGGTGAGCTCAACTTCTTTCTAGGGTTACAAATTAAGCAATCTAGGGATGGAAATTATATCCATCAATCCAAATATGCTAAGGAGTTAATAAAGAAATTCAAAATGGACAACTCCAAAAGCATAAGTACCCCTATGGCCACAAATGTAGAAATAGATAGTGACCCTGATGGTAAATTTGTAGACCTCAAATTATATAGGAGTATGATTGGAAGTCTACTGTACCTTACAGCCAGCAGACCTGATATACTTTTTGCTGTAGGAATGTGTACTAGATACCAAACCTGTTCTAAGGAAACGCACTTAGCAGCCCTAAAAAGAATATTAAGATACATTAAGGGCACCATAAATGTAGGAATTTGGTATCCTAGGACCTCAACTTTTGACTTGTCAGGATACTCAGATTCTGACTATGTTGGTTGTAAACTAGATAGAATGAGTACAAGTGGATGCTGCCAACTTTTAGGAAATAGTCTAGTAAGTTGGTGTAGTAGAAAGCAACACTGTGTAGCTCTATCCAGAACTGAAGCTGAGTATGTTGCTTTGGGAGAATGTGTAGCACAACTCTTATGGATGATTGACACTCTTAAAGACTTCCAGCTTAACTACACCCAAACTCAGGTCTACATTGACAATATAAGTTCAATTAATCTAACTAAGAATCCAATCCAACACTCTAGAACTAAACACATAGATGTCAAACACCACTTCATAAGAGATCATGTAGCCAGGGGTGAGATAGTCCTTAAGCATGTAGACTCAAAATCCAACCTAGCTGACATATTCACCAAACCCCTACCTGAGTCTGAGTTCAGCTCACTAAGAAGGCAGTTAGGGTTATGCTTGGTAGAATAGGAATGCTCTAATTATTTTTTTTAAAACTGTCTTATTTTCTGCAAAATCAATTTTATTTCATTTTGTTATTTAAAATGATTTTTCCGACTTAGTTTTTCTAAAATTACCCCCTTCAAAACTAGGGATTTTTTGCAAAATGGACTTAGCCTAGGCCCTAACCCTAGAACTGCATGCACCTATAGATCTAAAAGCCAGCATCTCACAAGCACATTAGGGTACTTTTGATTGATCACCTAGAATGGGTTGAGATGCTTAGGTCTTTGCCTTGATTCAAGATGCTTAAGTCTGTGCATCTGCAGTAATTGGGGCACTAAATACCAATCAACAGTAATCAAGTTAAGTGTCAAGCTTAAAAAATCTAACTTGATCAGAACACTTAACTTGACTAACCCTAGCGAAAACTACTGTTTATAACAGTTAGTAAGTAGCTAATTGAGTTAGACAGGACCCGAAAGTTGAAATTCAAATTGATTTGATCCAGTTTAAATTTAGAATTGGTTCAGTACAACATGTTTACCTTGATTACTTAATTTCAATGCTATTTTTTTGCTATATTTTTTTTGATATATTGCAAAGGGGGAGAGATTGGAAAAGGAGAGAGATTTTCAAAACTTTTTAATTTTTTCTCCAAAATTAAATCTTTTTTCAAAAACTTTTATCTCCTGTTTTTCAAAAAGCAAAGCTCTTTAACTACTTAAGTTCATTTTGAAAGTTAAATATTACTTGCTTTCAAAAATTATTCTAAGCACTTATCCTGGAAAATTTTCTGAAATTTTTCTAAGTCATAAATTCAGTGTTTGAAAATTTTTCTAAGTACTTAAACTGCTTTCTTAAACTGTCAAGAAAATTTTCTAAGTACTTATACTTTCTAGCTTTCAAAGATTTATTCCAACTACTTATTCCAAATCTTTGGTTGGTCGAAAAATTTTCTAAATGTAAAATTCAAATTCCCCTGAAAATTTTCCGACTCAAAATATTTTGAAAATGCTTTTCTAACTTAAAAACATGTTCTTGAAAATTTTCTAAGTGTTGAAAACTTGAAAAACACTTCACATTAGGACTTAGAAATTTTTTCAAAAACCCCACAGTCTTTTGAAAAACTTAGGGGGAGATTTCTTCTAGGGGAAGGAAATACAACTTAAGTTACTTACTTACCTGCTTTTTTATTTAACTTAACTTTTTGAACCGGGTTGTCATAAATCAAAAAGGGGGAGATTGTTGGTGCAGGCAGCACCTAAGTCAAACCTGGGTTTTGATAATGGCAAAGGGTTCAAGAATTAAGATGTTATTTTGGTGTAATGTGTTCACTGAGTGTACAGAAAGAAGTCCTGGCGAAGGGCAGCTGGGCAACTAGTGAAGGACTGCTAGGCGTCGAAAACCTAAGACCTGGCGAAGGACTGCTAGGCACCTGGAGAAGGTCTGCTAAGCATCAAAGACCTGGCGAAGGACTGCTAGGCACCTAGCGAAGGGCTGCTAGGCATTGAAGACCTGGCGAAGCGCTGCTAGGTACCTGGCAAAGGGCTATTGGGCAAAAGTCCAACCGGAGGAGCCGGTTAGCAAAAGGTAAACTCTCCTGAGAGGAGTAGGTGAGGACGCGTTCCCCGTCGAGGGAACAGTAGGCGTCGGTTCGACCTAGGGTTCCATTTAGGAGAGCCGAAGTCAGAACCAAGACAGCTACGACTGTAAAAAATGATCTAATATTCTTGCCTTGTTTGTTGTGGAACTAACCTTGGATGCAGGGACCAAAGGAATGTGTTTCTGTAGCTCAGAACGTCCCAAAGGAGAGGGGCAGGCACCTGGGCTAGGCGACCGGGAGGTCCCGGGCGCCCAAGGTCAAAGCCAAACAGCAGTAAAGCAAGAAGCGCTTAGAATCAACACTGGGCTAGGCGCCCGCGAGGTCCCGGGCGCCCAAGGTCAAGGCCAAAGATGAGTCGAAGCAAAATCAGCCACGAAGCCAGCGGACCCAGTCAAACTGGGCGCCCGGGAGGTCCCGAGCACCCCAGTCAGCACCAGAGCTGATTCGAAGGGGATAAGCGCTGACCAAGCTTCGGATAGAAGTTCTCGGATCCGAAGGCCCGTGTCAGGCGCCCCCGACGTCCCAGGCACCCCCAGGAGCACTATAAAAGGGGCTCGACCCCTAAGGCTTCAACAACACTTTTTCCAACACCTCCAAGCTTTTCGTTCAAGCGCTCTGCTCTGGCAAACTCCGTTCTCGACATTCCAGTGCCGCCGACGACCCTCTGCTCCGAAGTAAGATCCGCATCAGGGCATCGGTAACGAAAAGTGTAATTCATTTACTTACTGCACTATTCTTGTATTAAATTTGTAAACCTTTGCGCGAATATAGAATTGCCCGCAGTAAACGGTCAAGGACCATGGGCCTTGGAGTAGGAGCCAACCGCGACTCTGAACCAAGTAAAATTACTTGTGTTCTTTGTGTGTTTTAATTCCGCTGCATTTTCTCTTTCTTATCTGAAAAAGTTATCACGATATTCACACCCCCCCCTCTATCATGTTTCTCGATCCAACAGTCTTGACCTGCAGGGTTGAGAAGAAGTCCTGGTCGAGGATTAGGCAAGGAGACCTGGTCGAGGCTTGGGCAAGAAGTCATGATCGTGGACTGGGCACCGAAGTCCTAGTCCGGAAGATTGGGTAGGAGTCTTAGCCGAGCGAGGATTGCGGACAGAAATAGAGTCGGGTCGAGGTACGGACGTCTCGTGATCCTGCAGTCTCGGAGGCCGAGCAAAAGTTCAACCGAAGGAGCCGGTTGGCAAAAGGTAACTTCTCCTGACATGAGTAGGTGAGGACGCGTTCCCCGGAAGAGGGAATAGTAGGCATCGGTTCGAACTAGGGTTTCATTTTGAAATCCAAAGGCAGAACCAAGACAGCTTCGACTATTATTTATTCACTTATTATCCTTGTTATACTGTTCTTGGACTAGCCCTAGTTACAAGAGTGAAAGGAAGTAAGTACTACATCCCAGGCACCTGAAAAGGTTCAGGCGCCCGAGAGACCAGGCGCCTGAATGGTAACAGACACCTATGTTGAGGTGTTTCCAGTGGGTGAGTTCGGCTAAGCTGCCAGGTTGCCACGTCAGCAACTCAGGCGCCCATGAGCCATCAAGTGCCTCAGAGGTCCCGGCCGCCCAAGATCGAAGGTTAGAGGTTTGGCCGAGTCTACGGATAAGCACATGCCCGATTCGCTACACGTGGCAGGCACCCAATAAGCCTCAGGCGCCCGAGAACAGGCTATATAAGGGGCTTCACCCTTTGCTTTCCACAACAATTTTCAGAACAGCTTTCTTGCGACTCAAGCACTCCAACGCTCTCCGAATCTCTTCTGTGCTCGAGTTTCCCATGCCGCCAAAGATCAAGATCATCGACACGTTGCCTAAGACGCTCTGCAACATTTCTTGTGCCGTCGGTATAATTTAAATTCGCTGTTTAATTATGTACTTGAATTATCTTTTTGTAAAACTTATTCGAATTATAGAATTGCCCAACGAAAATGGTCAAGGACCGTGGGCCTTGGAGTAGGAGTTGTTAATGACTCCAACCAAGTAAAAAGAAACTTGTTAGCATTGTTTTTTTGTTATTCTTCTGCTGTGTTTTCTATTATTCCGAAAATTTTTGGTAATCGCTATTCACCCCCTCTATCAATTACAACGATCACACAGTCAGACTATCTCCTGGTTATGTTAATCTGAGTACCTCTCGAGTTTGAATGGGAAGTCGTTGAATTGCTGCTGAGCAGGATACTGAATACCATGATGTCAAAGTATCGAGTGGACCGAATGACGAATGTTCCCGTGTGCTTCCTGAGTTTGAGTGGGAGGAGGGTGCTGAGTCGTTAAGTATTGGGTCAACAAAGTGTTGAGTCAGCCAAGTGTCGGGTTGGCAAATTGTCGAGTCTGTTAGGAACGGTAGGCAAGCTAGAGGGGGGGGGTGATTAGCTCCGATTTGCTTGTTGATGATTTGTCGCTGCGGAAGACTCCAAGCAATGCTAACACTTAAAGATTTACTTGGTATCCACCTTCTTAAGGTAACAAATCCAAGGATCTGCTCTCCTCACTCTCTCAAACACTATAAAAGACTCCTTCGTGGAGGTGGAAAAATCTCGTACAAGCTCTCAAGAAGATACAACAAGAAAACTCAAGCAAATACAATAAATCATACAATATTTGTGCACTTAGATCCTTGCTTGTCTTGCTTTCTTCTTCATCTTGCTTGGAAAATGCCTCTTGAAGTGAATCAACACTAGCCCAAGAGCTGGAGAAGAAGGAGAAGAAGAGTCGTCGAATAGCTAAAGGAGCAACCACTTCAAACCTGCGTGAAAACCCTATATACCCGCGACCTAAGGTTCCCTAATCGATTATCCAATCAATTACCATGTCAGACTTAGCCGTTCAACCACTATTTTTGATGCTTAATCGATTAGCCTATCGATTAAGAAAATGTTAATCGATTGCTGAATCGATTCAGCACCTTTCTGTGCATTTGCGCAATATTGCCGTAAACGATTGCCTAATCGATTACGGTCCCCCTTAATCGATTGCCCAATCGATTAAGTTCATCCTTAATTGATTGCCTAATCGATTAAGAGGAGGTTGAATCAATTACCCAATCAATTCAGCCTGCTTCTATTCTCGCAACATAACTCTCCCAATCGATTACCCAATCGATTCACTCTCTCCTTAATCAATCACCCAATTGATTATGAAGGGTTTATTTGCGAGCAACCAACACCAATCAATTACCCAATCGATTGGCCCCAACCCTAACTTGTGTGCACAAGTCTAGGGTTCCCTTGCCTAATCCCGGTCAACGGTGACCTGTTAGGATTTCCTCATCAAGTGTCCAATCAAATCTTTGACCAACTTGGACTTTCCTTTGCCTAGTTCCCAACTAGGACATTTTCTGTGCTAGCGTGCGATCCACCTGGACTTCACCTAGTGTCACTAGGTGTGCCTGGTCCCACTAAGACTTTTCCCTTGCCAGCGTGCGATCTTCCCAATCCACCTGGACTTCACCTATTTCCACTAGGACTTTTCCCTTGCTAGCGTGCGATCTCCCCGATCTACCTGGACTTCACCTAGTCCCACTAGGACTTTTCCACGTCAAGTCTCCTGTCTCCCTTGACTCATTTGGCTCACACAATATTCAAACATTATTGTCAGACATCAAAACACAAGCTCACCTGAGCTTAGTCAAACTAGGTCAACCCTGACCTAATGAAGATTGCAACAACAATCTCCCCCTTTTTGATGTTTGACAATATGTTTGAGTAAGACTAATCTATATTAGCTTTACCATTTCTCCTCCTTTGACTCACATCAAAAACTCTCCATGAGAATCAATATGGTCAAAGACTTCCAATTAAAGTTCCATACCTTTCATTGGTACATATGTTCAACTTTGAGCATTCATCACGATGAAGATTTTCAATCTTCATCTTCTCGCTTACCTAAAGAAAAATTAAATCACATACTTTTAAGGAAGATCTCCCCCTCAAAACATACTCTAAACCTCTATCATTGCACCAACAATGATTTTTGAGTTCCTAAAACTTTAGGAAATCTCAACATGAGGTTGTAAGTTTTTAAAATTCAAAATTTGAACCAAAACTTCTCCTTAACCCTATATTTTCACTGAAATTATCTCCCATTTTGATTTCATCATGAAATTCACCACAATATGCTTATAAAAGTATTCCAAAGGGTTAGAGATTGTTAGGTTACTCAAAAGTGGGTTAAAGGACTAAAATCAGATAGTTTCAGTCGTACCAATCGATTGGTGTTGGGTCTCAATCGATTAAACTGTGCCTTAATCGATCACCTGATTGATTACGGCTATCTTTAATCGATCAACGAATCGATTATGCGAGCTTCTGTGCTAGTAGAGAAGCTTCACCAATCGATTGACCAATCGATTGGTGTGTGTCCTAATCGATTACCTGATCGATTGAGTGTTTCTGATTTCTGAAATTAATTTCAACCCGAATTTTAGAAACTCCTAAGTAATTCTACTAAAGTTTAAAAAATCACAAAATTTTGGGTAGACATTATTATAACATAAACTATCATGGAAAAATAGTTTTCTACGAAAATAACTTTCATTTTCAAAGATTGACACAAAATTGGAAACCTTGAAAAACTTCAGTGATTCACTCTATTTTGTATCCAATTCATCAATGATGAGTTCTATCAAAATATAGTTTTCACCAAGGTTTTCTAAGATAGTTTTGAAATGACTTTCAAAAATAATTTCCAACCATATTCTTTGGGCTAAATGCGTATGACTTGTATATTAACTTTCCCAATGATTGAAGTTCACTTAAATTCTTGTTTTGATGAACCTAAAACTCAATAAGATGCACTTTATCAACACCTTGAGTTTTATTCATCAACATAATATCTCACTTGTATCTAATATATCTCAAAACACATACAAGTCAACTTATGGTCTTTGTGAGATGTGAAAATTTGTTCTCCCTAAAATAAGGGGTAAATGAATTTCTATCTAGATATTCTAAACTTTGATCATCCACCTAGGATATCAATTAATGTCAATGTCCTTAATTTCACTCATTTTAACCATGCATGATAATAATTATGGCATGCATCATATGAAGATTTTCAAAAGAAAAACTTATTATTCTAGATGATGCATGTATGACATGACATGTGATATTTTCATAATAAAATATGAATAATTAATTATGATGACATAGGATATGATAGGGCACACAAATCATGACATATTTGCATTAAAGAAAATACCTAGATTTTCTATCTAAGTATCAATAACTCATCGCTAAGCCGTTGATAATCCTAGTTTTGCTTCTAATTTTCTAAGATAACACCAAAATTTCCCAACTTGACATATCTTTGGATTCTAACTTAGATGTGCCAACATTATCATGTTCAATCTTCCAAAAATATAGTTTGACACAATTTTACTCCTCAAGAGTAACTAAATAACTTCTTCATTTTCAATGGTAATAATTTCTTGAAAATAGTCCAAAGTGTCAACTTTATCAAGGTTGAGTTAACTACCCTTCCAATTAGAGTTGACACTCGCCAAACCCATCTAGGGTGTGGTGAATAGACCTCCTAGGAACCCAAAACCTATTGGTACCCCTTGGGTGTTCTAGGTATTCACTAGGGATGACTTCCCTTGATACCTTCTGAATGGCTTTCCTAGGCTTCTCTGAAGCCTTAGTGATGTTGGTATTGTCTTGGTCAACCCTAGAGATGACCTCCCTTGTGACTTTGATTTGACCCTTAGACCTAGATTTAGTTTCATACTTATATGAAACTCTAGGACATGATGACCCATTATCCTTGGCTTTAGGTTTGTACCCCAAACCTTTCTTGCCACTAGAGGGTCCTTGATTTTCTAAACCTAGGTTTTGATCCTTTGATCCCTTAAGAAGATTTTCTATTCTTTTAAGGAAATGTTCTAATGTTTCAAATTTTGAACTCAAAACCTGATATTCTATCATTATTTCTTCAACCTTAAATTTTTTATAAAACCATGAAATTTTTCTTTTTGATCTCATGTCAATGGAGATAACACTTGATTGCCCCCCACTTGAACTCAAAACTTGATATTCTATCATTATTTCTTCAACCTTAAATTTTTCATAAAGACCATGAAAATGTTATCAAAACTTGATAACATTTTGCGGTAGAATTGATTCCTTTCGGTCCTAACACTCGCATCTCTTGATTTGCTCCTCATTCAATTTGCTTTTCTTTAGGAGCTTTCCTTTGGCACTTGTTGGAGCTTTAAGCCCTCCATTAGAGAAAACCATTGCTCTATCTACATCAGGAAGAAATTATCAATCTTTGAATTCTAAAGATTGAAATTGGCTTTGTTGTACGGTGGAGGTGCTCGAATGTTGTAGCCAAACTCCATTTTTGAAGTTGAACCCTCTTGATGATGACTTCTTAAAATTAGTATTTCTTCGAATTCCTTCTTCTTCCTCTAACTCTTGCTCTCTTGGAGATGAGTCCAAAGAAGAGCGACCTCGCTCTGATACCACTTGATAGGACCAGTAGGCGAGCTAGAGGGGGGTGATTAGCTCCGATTTACTAGTTGATGATTTGTCACTGCGGAAGACTTCAAGCAATACTAACACTCAAGGATTTACTTGGTATCCACCTCCTTGAGGTGACTAATCCAATGATTCGATCTCCTCACTCTCTCAAACATTAGGAAAGACTCTTTCATAGAGGTGGAGAAATCTCGTACAAGCTCTCAAGAAGATACAACAAGAAAACTCAAGCAAATACAATAAATCTTACAAGATTTATGCACTTAAATCTTTGCTTGTCTTGCTTTCTTCTTCTTTTTGCTTGAAAAATGTGTCTGTTGGTGCAAGATGCATCAATGATGTCTTCCTCTAAGTGTTTCGATATTTGACAATATACTAAAGTTAGTAATATATGTTAGACCAAGGGTTAGTCAAAGTGATCAAGGGTTAAACCAAACAGGACCTTGTTGTTGGTGCAGGCAGCACCTAAGTCAAACCTGAGTTTTGATAATGGCAAAGGTTTCAAAAGTTAAGATATTATGTTGATCTAACATGTTCAATAAGTATACAGGAAAAGAAGCCCTAGGTACACTAGGCACGAAGTCCTGGTCGAGGACTGGGTACGAAGCCCTGGCAAGAAGCTGGGCACCGAAGACCTGCTCGGAAGGTGGGCACGAAGTCCTGGTCGAGGACTGGGCACGAAGCCCTGGCAAGAAGCTGGGCACCGAAGACCTGCTCGGAAGGTGGGCACGAAGTCCTGGTCGAGGACTGGGCACAAAGTCCTAGCAAGGAGCTGGGCACCGAAGACCTGCTCGGAAGGTGGGCACGAAGACCTGGTCAGGTGCATCGGGCAAAAGTCCAACCGGAGGAGCTGGTTGGCTAAAGGTAAACTCTCCTGAGAGGAGTAGGTGAGGACGCGTTCCCCGTCGAGGGAACAGTAGGCGTCGGCTCGACCTAGGGCTCCATTTGGGAGACCCGAAGTCAGAACCAAGACAGCTACGACTGTAAAATTTACTAACATTTTTGCTTTGTGTTGTTTGGTACTAACCCTGGATGCAGGACTGAAGGAACGAGTTTCTGCAGCTCAGAATGCCCCAAAGGAGAGGGGCAGATAGCTACGCAGGGCGCCCCCAAGGTCAAAGCCAACAAGAGTTGAGCAAGAAAATGCTTCGAAAGCTCACTGGGCCGGGCGCCCCCTTGCTCCCGGGCGCCCCGGATGTCTCGGGTGCCCTGGGTCCAAGCCAACGAAGCGATAGAAGCTTATCCAGCCGAGAAGCCTGCTGACAAAGTCAACCCGGGCGCCCCTGCTTCCCGGGCGCCCCCGTCAAACCTCGAGCCCGATCCTGGAGGGATAAGGGCTGACCGAGAGATTTGCGGATCAAGTGACACGCAGAGGGCACCCCCAACATCCAGGGTGCCCCCAAGTGCACTATATAAGGGGCTCGACCCCCAAGGCTTTTCAACAATTCTTTTCAACGCCAATACGCTCTTCAACTCAAGCCCTCTGCTCCGGAAATCTTCCATCTCGAGATTCAAGCACCGACGATGACCCTCTGCTCCAAAGCACGATCCACACCGGGCGTCGGTAACGAAGAGTTTAATTTTCAATTTACTGTACTACAATTGTAATATTCTTTCTGTAAACATTTGTGTTGAGGCAATCGACCCTTAAATGATTGGGAGATCATGGTTTTGATGTGTGGGTGAATAGGTTTAAAGTTAGAGTGTGTTGTTGTATTTGATTTGTGTGATTGAGTTTGCAGGACTTGGAGAATCACACTTGGTGAACCTATCCGAGGGACGAGAGCCGAGGGAGGAGAGCTCCAAGGGCAAGCCGGGAAGTGGACTTCAAAGGGCACACGTGAAGGGTGGCATGGAGGCAAGCCAAGGGAAGGCTTGTGTGCGCATCCGAGGGACGATAGCCAGAGGTAGCAGACTTGAAGGCACACGCGAAGGAGAAGGTTTGAGGTGGCTGGAGCTGAGCTGGGAGGCAGGGCAGTCGACTGGCCCAGAGGCAGTCGACTGCCAAAACCCACAGAAAGTTCGCAGCTTCGGACCAGTCGACTGGCCTTGGGGCAGTCGACTGGTATACCCCAAAACTAGCCGTTGGCTAGCTGTTAGCTAGCCGTTGGCCGGCATTTAATGCCGGGCCAGTCGACTGCCCTTGGGGCAGTCGACTGGTGCGAGCCTGGACAGACTGCGAATCTGTCCTTTTCACCTATAAAAGGAGGCCTCATTACACGTGTCTGTACAATTCCGTACAGTAACGAAGTGCTGCCAAATTGTAGAGTGTTCTTTTGCTTCCTTCATCGTATTTCTACATCTGTAAAGAGGAAGCTACTGCTGTAAAGGTTTCTCCACCTCAAGGAGACTTTTCGATAGTGAAAAGTGGTGCTCGCGGCGTGGATCCTTGGATTAGTCACCCATCTGGGTGGATACCAAGTAAAAGACTTTTTGTTAGCATTGTTATTCTCTTTACATATTATTTCCGCTGCGCTAACAGTTTTGTAGAGATCAAACGGTCCGCGAAAGTGCATTCACCCCCCCTCTGCACGCCTACATCGATCTTTCAGTTGGTATCAGAGCCGGTGCATTTTGGAAGATCTAACAATCAACCAGAACATCTATAATGGCATTTCAAGAGGGATACTCCACCGCACGACCACCGTTCTTCGACGGCAACGACTTCGCATACTGGAAAGGTAGAATGCAGTACTATCTTATGAATGACATAGAAACTTGGATAAGTGTTGCAGATGGCTTCGAGGCGCCCGTCGATGAAAGAGGAGATCCTACCCCTATGAGAACATGGTCTAAGGAAGTGATGAAAAGGGCGCAGTCAAATGCCAAGGCCACCACTACACTGCAGTGCGGGCTCTCAAAGGAGCAACTGAACAAAGTGGGGTCATTCAAGAGCGCCAAAGAGCTATGGGACAAGTTGGTAGAACTGAACGAGGGGTCCAACGAGTCCAGAAGAGCCAAGAAGGACTTGTTGGTGGCTCAACTGCAATCCCTCTCCATGAAGAGCAACGAGACCGTCAGTCAGCTGCATGGAAGGGTAAAGGAAGTAATCAACGAGCTCCATGTAATTGGAGAGAAAATCGAAAACCGGGATATCGTCAGGTATGTCTTACAAGCCTTCCCGAGAACCACCCTGTGGGCATCCATGGTTGATGCTTACAAGGTATCGAGGGACTTATCTTTAGTTAAATTAGACGATCTATTTTGTGAATTTGAACTGCACGAGCAAGCTAACATTTCGGCAAAAGAGAAAGGTATTGCTTTTGTTGCAGAAAAGGAGAAGAAGAGGAGAAAGGAGAAGAAGAAGGTGATCTACTCATCATCCTCGGACTCAGAGGAGTCAAGTGCCTCCATGGACAGTGATCAAGAGGCCTTTATGGTAAGAAAATTTCGTAAAGCATTTAAAAGTTTTTCTAACAAATCATATGCTAGGAAAGGGGCCAAAGGTAAGGGTAAGGCCAAGGAGATAATCTGCTACAACTGTCATCAAGAGGACATATGAAGAACGAGTGTCCACAGTTGAAGAAGAGGGAGGACAAGAAGGAAGAGAAGAAGAAGAATGACAAGAAGAAGTCAAAGGGAAAGGAGAAGAGTGCCACGAACCTCAAGGCAACTTGGGACGATCCTTCATCCTCAGAGGAAGAAGAAGAGCAAGTCTCCCACTTCGCTCTTATGGCACAAGATGGTTCAGATTCTTCAGACGATGAACGAAGCTCAAGCAGTGAAGATGAGAGCTCCTCCACCTCATCATCATCAGAGTCAGAAGCCTCGGTAAGTGAGGTATACCACTTACCCTCTTCTACCTTAGTGAAAATTATTTCTAGCACGAACATGGATTTAGCTAAGGCTAGAAGTAGAATTAAGGATCTTAAGGAAGAAATTGCCATGCTTAGAGTAGAAGCTATTAAACTTAAAGATTTGCATGCTAGCTCTACCTCTTCACATGTCTCACATATTGAAAATGAAAATAGGGAGTTAAGGAAACAAGTAGATGACCTCACAAAGGCCCTTAGGAAATTTCAAGTAGGATCAAGTAACCTTGATATGATCATTAACAGCCAAAGGGCGGTATACAACAAGGCAGGATTGGGTTATAGGCCTAAGACCAAGGAGGTAGCCTTTGTTTCACTCACTAGTAGGGTTGGTGCATCTAGGAGATTAGGGGCTAGGGGAACCACAAAGAAGGCATGGGTACCTAAGAAATTTTTAAATGAATCTTCTGGATAAAAAATATGTGTACCAAAAGAGTGTGTTTTTCGTGTTTAGGTAAAAGTGAAGGAGGCCCCAACCTTGTGGATAGTAGATAGTGGATGCTCAAGACACATGACCGGAGATGTGAGCAAGTTCACCACTGTTAGCTACTTAAGAGAAGGGACGGTCTCCTTTGGGAACAGTGGAAAGTTAAGGATCATTGGTAGGGGCACAATTGAGGTATCTCCCACTATTTCAATTCATAAGGTACTTTTAATTAAGGATATGAAGTTTAATTTATTAAGTGTAAGTCAACTATGTGATGCCGGGTTTAGAGTAGAATTTCATGCTAAGAAATATGTAATAAGACAAAGTGAATCAAACACTATCATATTAGAAGGGTTTAGAGAGGCAAACTTGTATTATCTTGATCTATCTTATGCTACTAACAATGTTGTCAAGTGTCTCATGTCCAAAGAAGAAGAAGGGTGGTTGTGGCACCGAAGACTTGGACACATCAACATGAGGAACATTGCAAGAGTGGCCAAGGAAGAATTGGTGAAGGGGCTCCCAATGATCAAGTACGAAAAGAACAAGTTGTGTGATGCATGCCAAGAGGGTAAGCAATCCAAAGCATCACACAAAGGTAAAACCTTAATTACCACTTCCTTGCCTTTAGAACTTTTACATATAGACTTGTTTGATTGCCATAGTACTCCATCACTTGTAGGGAGTAAGTATTGCTTAGTAATAGTAGATGACTTTTCTAGGTTTACTTGGGTCTACTTCTTGAAACATAAGGATGATACCCTAGACATATTTATAGGATTTAGTAAAAGGGTAGAAAATGAAAAGAACATCAAAATAAACCGAATTAGGAGTGACCATGGTGGGGAGTTCCAAAACGCTAGTTTCACACAATTTTGTGTGGAAAATGGGTACAAACATGAGTTTTCATGCCCTAGGACTCCTCAACAAAACGGGGTAGTTGAGAGGAAAAACCGAGCCTTACAAGAAGCGGCTAGGACTATGCTTAATGCATACTCTCTTCCTAGCTACTTTTGGGCCGAAGCGGTTAACACCGCTTGCTACATTCAAAACCGGGTGTTGGTACATAGATTTTTAGGAAAAACACCCTTTGAACTTTGGAACGGAAGGGTACCCCAAATCCACTATTTTAGGGTCTTTGGATGTAAAGTTTACATCTTAAACACCAAAGACGACCTAAGAAAATTTGAGTCAAAAGCCGATGAAGGAATCTTAGTAGGGTATTCATTGACTAGTAGGGGCTATAGAGTGTACAACAAGAGGACGAAGGCGATTGAGGAGTCCTCAAATGTCAAATTTGATGAAACCACTAGTACTTACCCTAGAAAGGCTTCCATTGATAAGGATATAGAAGAGGTCCAACCCCTTGCCCAAAGAACCCAAGACCTACATTTGGAGGGCAATGATCAAGGGGGAGTAAGAAATACACTAGAGGATGAGGAAGAAAGAATAAATGAACCTACAACCTCTAGACCCTTGAGACATCACCATGATCATCCTTTTGACCAAATTGTGGGTGATGTCACTCAAGGAGTAAGGACTAGGTCCTATTTTAGGGATCAAACTAGTCAAATAGCCCTTATCTCCCAATTAGAACCCAAGACCATTGATGAAGCATTGGGAGATGTTGATTGGGTCTTAGCCATGCAAGAAGAGCTAAACCAATTTGAGAGGAGTGAAGTTTGGGAGTTAGTTCCTAGGCCCACTGATTGTACCATTGTAACTACTAGATGGTCTTTAGGAACAAATTAGATGACCAAGGTAAAATCACTAGGAACAAGGCTAGATTAGTGGCTAGGGGGTTTAACCAAGTTGAGGGATTAGACTATGATGAGACTTATGCCCCCGTAGCTAGGTTAGAATCAATTAGAATTCTACTAGCCTATGCCGCTCACATGGGTTTTACACTCCACCAAATGGATGTGAAATCGGCATTCCTAAATGGGATCATTAAGGAAGAGGTTTATGTAGAACAACCCCCTGGGTTTGAGGACCCAAACTATCCAAGACACGTATTCAAATTAAGGAAAGCCTTATATGGATTGAAACAAGCTCCCCGGGCTTGGTATGAAAGGCTCTCTTCATTTTTGGTGTCTAAGGGGTTTAGGAGAGGAACAATTGACCCTACATTGTTCCTAAAATCTAAGGATAAGGACATTTTTGTTGCCCAAGTCTATGTAGACGATATCATTTTTGGGTCAACAAATAATGACTTCCTACAAGAATTCATCAAGTGTATGGAAGATGAATTTGAGATGAGCCTTGTAGGAGAGTTAACCTTTTTCTTAGGCCTTCAAGTTAAGCAAACTAATGAAGGTACACATGTATTTCAAACCAAATATGCTAAGGAGATGCTAAAGAAATTTGGTTTAGAACATGCTAAGGAAGCATCTACACCCATAGGAACTAATGTAAAAATGGATAGTGACCTTGAAGGCAAAATGGTAGACTCTAAACAATATAGGAGCATGATTGGTAGCCTCCTATACGTAACCGCAAGTAGACCCGACATACTTTTTGCGGTAGGTATATGTGCTAGGTACCAATCTTGTGCCAAAGAGTCCCATTTGATTGTAGTCAAAAGGATCTTAAGATATATGAAAGGAACCCTAAATGTCGGACTTTGGTATCCTAGAACCCCAAATGTTGACCTAATTGGATACACCGACTCGGACTATGCGGGTTGTATGTTAGATAGGAAGAGTACAAGTGGAGGGTGTCAATTCCTTGGGTCTTCTTTAGTTAGTTGGAGTAGTAGGAAACAACCATGCGTTGCCCTATCAACAACAAAAGCAGAATATGTGGCAATGGGTGGATGTGTTTCCCAACTCCTTTGGATTATGCACACCTTAGAGGACTATGAGCTACATTACACCAAGGTCAAAGTCTTGTGTAATAATGTAAGCACAATCAACTTAACTAAAAATTCGGTTCACCATTCTAGAACAAAACACATTAAAGTGAAACATCACTTCATTAGAGACCATGTGGCAAGGGGAGACATAGAACTACACTATGTTGAATCAAAGTCGAACCTAGCCGACATCCTTACCAAGCCTCTTCCTGAATCGGAGTTTACATCCTTAAGAAGAGGCCTTGGAATGTGTTTTGTGGAAGTATAGGAAGAACTTGGAGACATTAGCATTAAAAAAAGGGTGCTTGGTCCATTAGGGTGATACATTTGGCTCACTTGTGCTTGTGGCACATTGTTAGACCATTAAAAGTATCAAAATATCAAAACTAGACCAACTATGGGGAAGGCAAGTGTTTAATCAATGGACACTTTGCCAAAGATCATAGTTGGACATTTTAAAACTTTGGAAACCATTTTATGTTTTACATGCTGTGAGATGTTTTTCAAAGTTATAGATTTGCAAAATTGGTTTTAGAGTTTGATACAAAATGTAGTGGTTTTCAAAGTCTTTGAGTTTTTATCAAAAGTCATGCATGTTTGAAATATTATATGGTTTAACATTTTTCCCTGATAGAATATAACATTTCAAACATGTATGCAAAATTTTACAATTTTTTGAATTTTTTGGAATTTTCTAGGAGTTTCTGAAATTCGGCAGAAAAACTGAAAAATTAGACTGATAGCATATCAGTCGACTGCCCTATGGGCAGTCGACTGGCACGCAAGTTTTCAGCCACTATGAGTAATTTCAGAAACTGAGAATTTTCTCATTTGATGCCATGGGTTTTGGTTGCTTGAGGCAATCATTTTGATGGTGTCAAAGGGGGAGAATGGGTGGTTTAAGTTAGAACTTTGACTTAAAATGGATGATTTTAGGTATTTTTCCTAACTTAGACCTTAAAGGGTTAAAACTTGGAGAAAAGACATGGATTAAGGGGGAGGTACCTCTTAGGTTCTGATATGTCTTTTATATTGCTGTTGTTAAGTGGAATCTTAACTTGAAATTTGATTAGATTTGAAACTGTGGAGAGGACATAGGTTAAGGGGGAGGTTACCTCTTAGGAGTATTATGTCTCATGATGTTTCAATTGTTATATTTTGCTATCTACTTTTGCTGTTATTTATCTCTAACTTAAACATATTGCCACACATCAAAAAGGGGGAGATTGTTGAGGCAATCGACCCTTAAATGATTGGGAGATCATGGTTTTGATGTGTGGGCGAATAGGTTTAAAGTTAGAGTGTGTTGTTGTATTTGATTTGTGTGATTGAGTTTGCAGGACTTGTAGAATCACACTTGGTGAACCTATCCGAGGGATGAGAGCCGAGGGAGGAGAGCTCCAAGGGCAAGCTAGGAAGTGGACTTCAAAGGGCACACGTGAAGGGTGGCATGGAGGCAAGCCAAGCGAAGGCTTGTGTGCGCATCCGAGGGACGATAGCCAGAGGAAGAGGACTTCAAGGGGCGAGCCAAGGGAGCAGACCTGAAGGCACACGCGAAGGAGAAGGTTTGAGGTGGCTGGAGCTGAGCTGGGAGGCAGGGCAGTCGACTGGCCCAGAGGCAGTCGACTGCCAAAACCCACAGAAAGTTCGCAGCTTCGGACCAGTCGACTGGCCTTGGGGCAGTCGACTGGTATACCCCAAAACTAGCCGTTGGCTAGCTGTTGGCTAGTCGTTGGCTAGCCGTTGGCCGGCATTTAATGCCGGGCCAGTCGACTGCCCTTGGGGCAGTCGACTGGTGCGAGCCTGGACAGACTGCGAATCTGTCCTTTTCACCTATAAAAGGAGGCCTCGTTACACGTGTCTGTACAGTTCCGTACAGTAACGAAGTGCTGCCAAATTGTAGAGTGTTCTTTTGCTTCCTTCATCGTATTTCTACATCTGTAAAGAGGAAGCTACTGCTGTAAAGGTTTCTCCACCTCAAGGAGACTTTTCGATAGTGAAAAGTGGTGCTCGCGGCGTGGATCCTTGGATTAGTCACCCATCTGGGTGGATACCAAGTAAAAGACTTTTTGTTAGCATTTTTATTCTCTTTACATATTATTTCCGCTGCGCTAACAGTTTTGTAGAGATCAAACGGTCCGCGAAAGTGCATTCACCCCCCCCTCAGCACGCCTACATCGATCTTTCAATTTGCGCACATATAGAATTGCCCACAGAAAACGGTCAACGACCGTGGGCCATAGAGTAGGAGCCGACCGCGACTTCGAACCAAGTAAAATCGCTTGAGTTCTTGTGCTGTGTTTTCAATTCCGCTGCGTATTCTCTTAACCTCGAATCCGAAAAGTTTTTACGATATTCACCCCCCATCTATCGTATTCTATCGATCCAACAAGTGGTATCAGAGCGAGGAAGCTCAAATTTGGTGCAACCACCAATTTGGGAATTTTTTTTCAGATTTTCTTTGAGTTTTTTTAAATTTTTATTGTTAATCGAGGTTGGTGCAACACCACTCGATAATTTCTTTTCTTCCCACACTGCTAATCCAAGACCAAGTCTTGGGACATTTTTTTCGTTTCTCTCTCTCTTTTCAGTAAATACTAAATGGCCATGCAAGAATGATTCAGTACCGCCAGACCACCGCTCTTCAGTGGGAAGGATTTCTCCTACTGGAAGAGTAGAATGGAAGTCCACCTGAAAACTCAGGTGGACATGTGGATAATAATCCAGTCCGGACTGGAAATTCTGAAGAATGCTGACGAAGTACAACAATCCTACACTGAATAGGATACCGCCCTAAAAGGGAAAATTGAAGCCGATGCTAAAGCAACTCAAACACTTCAATGCGGCCTAACGAAAGAAGAACTGAATCGAGTGGGACCATTCAACAGTGCAAAGGAACTCTGGGGTAAGCTAATTGAGCTGCACGAAGGAACCTCCGACACCCGAATTAGCAAAAGGGACCTCCTCCTAAACAAGTTGTACGCAATCAAGATGAACGACGGTGAAACAGCAGCCCAACTTCATGCCAGAATTCAGGAACTGATGAACGACCTTCACACAATCGGTCACAAGGTAGAAAACCGTGACCTGATCAGGTATACCCTTAACGCTTTCCCAAGAAACACCTTGTGGTCATCTATGGTAGATGCGTACAAAGTTTCAAGGGATTTGTCTAAAATTAAATTAGATGAACTATTTTTCGAACTTGAATTACATGAGCAGACTAACTGCACACTGGCCGAGAAAGGCATTGCTTTAATTGCAGGTAAAACTGGAAAGATAACCAAGAAGAAGCCTCAACCTGAGCCCAAGTCTGATTCAGATTCAGACTCAGAAGACAGTGAAGGAGATCGACCCAAGCTGGTCCGACTTGCCCGGAACTACTACAAGGAATTAAAGAATCAATCCAACAGAAGAAAAACCAGCCGAAAGAAGGAAGATCCAGCTGAACCAACTAAGAACAAATCAAGTGTGACTTGCTTCGAATGCAACAAAAAGGGACATTTCAAATCGGAATGCCCTAACCTAAAAGAAGCAAAGAAAGCAAGAAGAAAGAAGGCTCTTCAAGCAACGTGGGACGAGTCTTCCTCCGAAGAAGAAGAAGAGGCCCCACAGTCGAACTTGCTCTCCCTGACTGCCTCAGACGAAATCGAGACCGAGTAAGAATCGGAACAAGAAGACGAGAAGCTTACATTTTCAGAGGATGGCGAAATCGCTGTAAGTGGGTTTTCCAGAATTCAATTAACTGAATTAATTGCCTATCTTTCTCGAGAATTGGCGAAAGCCAAAATCCGAGTCGAATCTCTCCGACAGGAAGTAAAACTCCTGAAAGAGGGAGCTGACTCTGGATCCTTAACTGAGAAGGTTCAAGAAGGAACCTCTACTCAAGTTGAAAAACTTGAGAAAGAGAACTCCTCCTTGAAAACTCAAGTCAAGGATCTCAGAACAGCCTTAGAACGATTCACTTCTGGTTCCAAGGGTCTTGACATGATTCTTGGAAAACAGAAGTCGGTTCTAAATCGATCCGGACTAGGCTATTGAACCAAGTCTAGACAAAGATCATGTTATGCTGTACTGAATCGTTCTAGACCTAAAATTCAGACATGGGTACCCAAACTATGCCTGAACAACCAAACTGGGTCAAATCAATATTGGATCCCCAATGACAAGATTCACATCTTGCCAAACCATTATCGTGGCTTTAGTCCAGGGGGAGCCAATTTAAAAATAATTTTTATAGTTAAATGAATTTACTGTCATGTTTTAAATTGCATGATTGCTTGTTTATTTAATTTATGTAATTTACCATGCTTAGACTTAGGATTGGTAAGATTAAGGACCGAACCAATTAACTGAAATTTGAACAACCTAGTATTGGGTGGCGGTGAGTTGATAGTACGTTAGGGAAGCCTCTTCTAATAAGGTCAAGTATACTTGATCTCTTTAGATTGGTGAAACTAGCCGAAGCTACCGATCCAAGACCCAAACTAGTTAGACCAGAATTTTTCAAAAAATAATCTTGAAAAATGAAATTTTATTAAAAGGCTTTGTCAAGGAAAGGGTTGATGATCCAATAAGGCTACGGCCAAAGAAGGCCTAGTGTCTCGCCAAGACCTGGAAGCCAATTTTTGAAATTCAAATTCAAATTATCCTTTGTCAAATTCGAATCTAACACAAATTTTCAGTTAATTGTAGATTCACACATTTTTTTAAACTCAAAATCAACTGTTTTCAAAATTAATTAAACTTTTTCAAAATAAATCATAATTTTTCAAAATAATTCTATCTATTAAAACCTGTCTCACAAAAACCCTTAAGGCTAACGTGATTGACAACTCTAGATTGGGAGACAGACTAGATTGTGAAAATCAATTTAGGCTACTCCTGATTCTAATTGGATCCAAATCAACAAAACTCTTTATGTGTAGGAACATAAAGATTTGGACCAATGGATGTTGAATAGCGGGTGCTCCAGACACATGACTGGGGACTGGGGATAAATTGAAATTCACCAAACTCAAGTTCAAGAACCTAGGCTCAGTAGCATTTGGCAACAATGCTACACTCAAGGTGATTGGGTCAGGTAACATTAAACTTAAATCTGACTTTGTTATTAAAAAGGTTCTTTTGGTTGAAGATTTTAAATTTAACATGCTTAGCATAAGTCAACTGTGTGATACTGGTTATGTAGTTACCTTTACCAACTCTAACTGCCTTATTATTAACTTGCAAGACTTATGCCTGCTTAGCATAAGTCTTGCATTTAGAAACTTGCAAGACTTAGTCTTGATTGCCAGGAAGTGCGCAGATCTCCTTAACGTATGAATGATGGTTATGATGAAAAGTACTTTAGGATATGTAACGATGAACGATATTTTATCTTCTTTTATGAATTAAATATTTAAAATAATATAGGGGTAGAAAAAAAACTGATATTGACCATACTTGTCTTTGGTGAAGAAAAAACATGGCTAGAAGACAAAGTAGCCGACTTAACGAGGCAACCCCATCGCCTGACCTGGTGCAATTAGTAACCCAGCTCCAGCGTCAAGTCACTGAGCAGCAACAAACCATTAATACTTTGATGAACCAGCAAGAAAATTCCACTACTCCACCAGTGAACCAGACTGCTATACCCGTTGCGCCCACAGTTACGCAAAACCCTCCGACAGGCCCGACCACTGCAGCACGTCAAGAGGCTTATCTGATTCAGTGGTTGAGGCTGAAACCGGAAAATTTCTCGGGTGTTGGCGAACCATGGGACGCCCAAGCGTGGTTCAAGACAGTGGAAAGTACCATGGAGCTGCTAGACTGGCCGGAGCATGAGAAGATCAAGTGTGCGTCCTTCTGCCTTTCTGGAGATGCCAGAATGTGGTGGGAGAGGGTCAAGGCCAAAAGACAAGTGGACCAGATGACGTGGTTGGACTTTGAGTCGGAGTTCTTCGAGGAATTCTTCAATATGCGTGTCACCAACAGACATTATGACGAGTTCACGGAATTTCGACAGGGTGACCTCTCGGTCAATGAAGCCGTGAAGAAATTCAATCGACTAGCTTGCCTATGCCCCGAGCTGGTCCGCACCGAGAAAGAAAGGGTCCGACTTATGCTGAAAATGTTGCAGCCTGAAATAGCTCTGAACGTGGCTGGCGGAGTTAACCGACTGCAGACCGCCGAGGAGCTATTTAGTAGCACTCTACTCACTGAGCACTATCTAAATAATATCAATCAACAAAGGAAGGCGCTAAATGAAAGTAAGGATCAAGTTCACTTCGGGATTCTCGATTCTTCCTTCCATTATCGTTGATGTTTTCATTTCATTACCGCTCAGGAGGGCAGAAACCCCAGGGCGCCAATAACAACTGGAAGGGAGACCAGAGTGGTAAACGGAAGCCATGGAACAACCCTCAAGGAGGCCCGGCAAATAAACAGGCCAAACCTATCCTGTGCGCGACATGCAGAAAATGGCACCCCGGGGAATGCCGAAGAGGTACGAATCGGTGCTTCACCTGTGGAGTGGAAGGGCATATGGCGGCTTACTGTCCTACCAGGAGCCAGACACCTTCCCAATAACTCGTCCAGTACCAAGGTGCCCCAGCGAAACTACACTATATGCAAGCTGAGCTGGAAGGTACCCCGATGCTGGAGGCCCAACCGACTATGATGAATGCCAGGGTTTTCTCGGTTACCAAGGAAGACGCTACAGAAGCTTCTACAGTTGTCACAGGTAAGATACTTATTTTCAGTCAGTATGCTACTGCATTATTTGATACTGGGGCAACGCACTAGTTCATTTCTGTGCCATATACCAAGAAGATAGATAGGCTTCCGCAAGTGTTAGACTGCAGGTTCTTAACGACCCTACCTTCGGGAGAAATAATGACATCCACTCATGTGCTGCGTGCGGTGCCGGTCGGAATTGCAGGAAGGGAATTTTACTGTGATCTGATAGTACTCGACAAGCAGGATTATGATGTTATAATGGGAATGGATTTCCTGGGTAAATACGATGCTTCTATTGAGTGCCGTAAGCGAAAGGTGGTCTTTCGACCTGAGGTAGGTTCTATGTTCGAATTCATCGGAGAGCCAAGGAAAAGAACTAGGAAATATTTATCAACTCTCCAAGCTCAGAAGATGTTAGACAAAGGATGTACTGGATTTCTAGCATATGTGGTTGATGCCAGTCAAGTGACGAACCAGAAGCTGGAAGATGTCCGGGTGGTATGCGATTACCCAGAGGTTTTCCTAGATGAATTACCAGGATTAGCTCCTGATAGAGAGGTAGAATTTGAGATTGAATTGGTTCCTGGTACTAACCCGATCTCCAAGGTACCTTACCGTATAGCGCCGGTGGAATTAAAAGAGCTTCAGGAACAACTACGGGAGTTGCTGGATAAGGGATTTATTCGCCCTAGCCATTCTCCGTGGGGAGCTCCGGTACTGTTTGTGAAGAAGAAAGACGGATCTATGCGAATGTGCATAGATTACCGAGCGCTGAACAACGTAACGATCAAGAATAGGTATCCCCTTCCGAGGATAGATGACCTGTTTGACCAATTAAAGGGAGCCACTATTTTCTCAAAAATTGATTTGAGGTCTGGTTATCATCAAGTTAGAGTAAAACAGGAGGATATTCCAAAGACGGCTTTCCGAACAAGGTACGGGCACTTTGAGTTTGTGGTTATGCCCTACGGCGTGATGAATGCTCCTGCCATGTTTATGGATCTTATGAATCGGGTATTCTCGTCGTTCCTTGACAAATTTGTGATCGTCTTCATCGACGATATCCTTATTTATTCGAGGACCCAAGAAGAGCACGCTGAGCACCTGAAGATAGTATTAGAGATTCTTCAGGAAAAGCAACTGTATGCAATATTTTCCAAATGTGAGTTCTGGCTCGACCAAGTGGGCTTTTTGGGCCATATCATTTCCAAAGACGGGGTTATGGTAGATCCAATAAAGATTGAAGCTGTGAATAACTGCAGTCGGTCGAAGAACGCCAGCGAAATCAGAAGTTTTCTTGGGCTGGCATGCTATTATAGAAAATTTGTAGAGGACTTCTCGAGGATTGCAGCCCCTTTAACGGCTCTCACCCGGAAGGATAAGAAGTATGAATGGACGGAAAACTGTGAAAGGAGTTTCTTGGAACTAAAAAGGAGACTTACAAGCGCTCCAATCCTTACCCTCCCAGAATGTAATCAGAGCTTCGACATGTATAGCGATGCCTCCAAACTAGGACTTGGAGCTGTACTTATGCAGAATGGAAAGGTTATTGCCTATGCCTCTAGACAACTCAAGGAGTATGAACAGAATTACCCCACTCATGATCTGGAACTGGCCGCGGTGGTCTTCGCTCTTAAATTATGGAGGCATTATCTATATGGAGCGCAGTGTAAGATTTATACAGACCATCAGAGTCTGCGATATTTCTTCACTCAGAAAGACCTGAATATGAGACAACGCCGATGGCTTGAGTTGGTGAAGGACTATGACTGCGAGATCTTCTACCATCCAGGGAAGACAAACAAAGTGGCCGATGCACTCAGCCGGAAGTCAAGTGCCACCTTGATGTCCATATCTATGTTACCCCGACCACTCAAGGAAGAGATTATGAATTTTGGGGTCGAAGTCATCTCCGGACGACTTTCCACCATGACAATATCACCCACGCTATTTGAGGACATATTGGAAAAACAAAATGGTGATCTGAGTCTTCGGAAAATCAAACAAGAGATCCTAGAAGGAAAGGGCGATGGTTTCCATATCGCCAAAGGGGGAGTACTCTACCTTAGGGATCGTCTATGTATTCCTAATGATCCGGAGCTTCGAAGGGAAATACTGGCAGAAGCTCACGGAACCCCTTATTCGATGCATCCAGGATCCACCAAGATGTATCAAGATCTGAAGGAGAAGTTTTGGTGGTCCGGTATGAAGAGGGATGTGGCTCAGCATGTTAGTACTTGCATGACTTGCCAGCAAGTAAAAGCAGAACACCAGCGACCCGGAGGAGTTCTGCAGCCACTCGCAATTCCGGAGTGGAAATGGGAAGACATCTCTATGGATTTTATTTCAGGGCTTCCCAGGACTACGAATGGATATGATGCGATTTGGGTAATTGTGGACAGGCTAACGAAGTCTGCGCACTTCCTGGCAATCAAGATGACTGATTCAATGGAGGAACTGGCTCAATTATACGTTAAGGAGATAATCAGACTTCATGGAGTTCCCAAGACCATCATCTCAGATAGGGATGGTCGCTTTACTTCGCATTTTTGGGAGTGTGTTCAGAAGTCTCTCGGCACTAAATTGTGATTTAGCACCGCCTTTCACCCTCAGACTGATGGGCAAACTGAACGGGTAAATCAAGTACTAGCAGACATGTTGCGAGCTTGTGCCTTGGATTTCAAAGGAAGTTGGTGTCGATATCTATGCTTAGCGGAATTCGCTTACAACAATAGCTACCAAGCTACTATCGGAATGGCACCTTATGAAGCGTTGTACGGGAGGAGATGTAGGTCTCCGATCTGTTGGTATGAGGGTGGTGAAAAGAAGGAAATGGGGCTCACAACGGATGTCATCGATGGCACCACCCGAGCTATACAGAATATTCGACAACGGATAGAAGCTGCTCAGAGCCGGCAGAAGAGTTATGCCGATGTCCGGCGTAGACCACTGGAATTTAATGTTGGAGATTTGGTGTTCCTCAAAGTGGCTCCTATGAAAGGGGTGACAAGATTTGGGAGGAAAGGAAAACTAAGTCCACGTTATGTGGGGCCGTACCTGATTCTGAAAAGAGTTGGTAAGGTGGCATATGAGCTGGAGCTGCCTCCAGAGATGTCGACCGTCCATAATGTGTTCCATGTGTCAACACTTAAAAAGTGTATCCCAAATATGGACCAAGTGATCGAGCCACAGACAGTGCAAGTGCAGGAGGACCTAAGCTATGAAAGCAAACCTATCCAGATCTTGGATCGGGAAGTCAAGAAGCTAAGGAGTAAGGAGGTACCCTTAGTCAAGGTTCCATGGCAAAGTCAACGGTTCGAAGAAGCTACCTGGGAACGCGAGGACGAGATGAGGCGCAAGTACCCGAAGCTATTCTAAGTTCGAGGACGAAATTTCACGAGGTATGAGGGATTGTAACGACCCGGAAAATTCTCTTAATATTTCTTTAAAATATTGAGCATGTCTAGATAATTTTCCGAGGGACCTAGAAATATTAACTCGAATTTTAACCTAGAAATCCATGTTTTCTCATTTAAATTGGGAAAAATAGGCACTAATGGGCCTTATATGGGCTTTCTAGTACCATGATTATTGGTGAATTTTAGGTGAAAATTTATAGAAATATAAAGGGATTTTAATGAGAAATATTAACATAATTATGGGGGAATTTTTAAGGGATTTTTGAAATAATAGGGAAATAAAATAAAAATAAAATAGAAAAAAATAGTGCATGCACCAAGGATTGAACCTTGGACCTCTTGTACAACCATGCATGCTCTAACCAATTCACCTAGCAAGAGAGTGCTATGAGGAAATGAAGTGGATTTTGGTTAAGCTTAGGGGAATATGAAGAGTCATAAAGAGGAAGAGACACCATGACTCTTCACTTACCCTCCTTAATATGTTATAAAGAGGGGGCTTGGGAGTTACTTTCTTCCTTCCATCAATTCCATTTTTCTTCCTCCTCCTCCCTCATTCTAGCCGAATACTTCAAGAGGGGATCTCCCTTGGAAAAGGTTCACCTAAGGCTCCATCTCCAAGATCCAAGGCTTTTACAAGGGTACAAAGGCTAGGGGTGGTCAAGAGGCAACAAGATTTCCATCCTTCTCTCAAATCTAAGGTCTATAATCAAGATCAACCAATGTAAGACTCCCTCACCTGTGGTATAATAGTTCCTTTTGATTTTTAGCATAATATAAAGTTTGGTTTTTGGTTTTGATGTTGAGAAAACCATGTTTTGGACCCCTATAGCATTCGGCCACCATGAGTTTTGGGTCCATGATGATGTTAAAAATCTTAATCATGCTTTCTAATGTGTTCTCATGATGTTTAGAGAATAAATATAATTTTTGGGAATTTTTGGAGTACCCTAAGACCCTTTAGGGTTTGGGACCATCATAAGGATTTCCATGGCTAGGGTTGGATTTAACTCTTCACTCATGTATCTTGTGTACCCTTATGATACAAGGGGAGGTTGAAGGGATTTATGTGAATTTTCACAAGGTCTTGTGACCCTAAGGGTTTCGGCCAAGAAGGAATCTAGGGCAAGGGGTTAAGGTTTTCTTCAAGTATGGGTTCCGAAAGCCCTATGGTATGGTATGGTTGGTGTTTAATGTTGATTGGGGATTTTATGGAATTTTTTCATGCACCCATGGCCTTGTAAGGTTTCGGTCAGCCCTAAGAAGGAGGGCTAAAGGTTAGGGTTAACCCTAATCATGAGCCCTAATGGCTCCTTATGGCCTTAGATGTAATGTATGGTTGTTTCTTTTTCCTTATGCTACCTTACATATCATTGAATGATGGAATCCCTCCCTTGTAGGTTTCGGCCAAGCATGGTCACTAGGGTTTGGGTGGAGTTAGGGTTTGAAGAATGAAGGTTTATGGTTTGTTATGAAGTATATATATAGGTTCAAGCATGTGGTAGAAATCATGTTACCTATAACCCTAACCTTAAGTACCATGTTTCATGTTTATATGTTTATGATTAGATGTCATGCTTAATAGGGTTTATTCATGAATGTCTTGTGTTCTATGCCATGCACTTGAATGGTAGGTAGTATGTTTATGGAAGTCCTACTTATGTATGCTTGGGATGAATACCATGCTTATGTATGAAATGCAATGTTTACCTTATATATCATGATCATGCAAACTCTATGGATTAGGATAATTGTCTATGCAAACATGTCATGTTCAATGAATATAATGCAATGCTTACCATATATGCCATGATCATGCAAGCACTAGGAATAAGAATGATGTTTATGTAAGTAGGCCGTGTTCTATGAATGAAGATGCATGTTATGTTTATAAATGAAGATGCATGTTATGTTTATGAATGAAAGTGCATGCTATGTTTCATGAATAAAGATGCATGCCATGTTTATGAATGACGGCACGGTCGATGGTCGACGGTACGACGGTACGACGGTCGTGAGGACCGGTAAATGGGCCGGTAAATGGGCCGGTAGACGGGCCGGGTCGTTACACATGTCATGTTTTATGAATGAAGATGGATGCCATGTTTTATGAATGAAGATGCATGCCATGTTTTATGAATGAAGATGTATGCCATGTCTTATGAATGATGAAGCATGTAAAGTATTTTACTTTATGAATGGGCTTGTACCGGACCGAAGTATGGGTCCAAGGGATGGGCACCTTAAGAACGCCCCGGTTCTGGACTACCGACTATGCTGTCCACGGTTCTGGCACTACCGAAGCTGTGCAACAGGGATGGGCACCTTAAGAACGCCCCGGTTCTGGGACTACCGACTATGCTGTCCTTACCCTAGTAGGTCGGGGCTCGCTACCTCGTATTTACTTAGGGATGCGCGCTTATGATGTATGTATGTGGTACAAGCTGGAGACCCCAATGATGTTATGATTATGTTTAAGTATTTAAAAGTATGATTTTTAAAAGTTAAGCATCCTTATGTATATGCATTAGACTCATGCATTCATTCATGTTATGCATTATGCCATGATAGTAATGTCTTATACTTATGTTTCATGTCAAGAAATATGAATGATAGTAAACGATTTATGCTTATGGTTATGTTAAGAAGATGCCCATATGATATGATAGAAAGCATGCCTATGTTTATGCCATACAGGTTAGTTTATACTTTATGTTTATGTTTATGTCATGTGTCATGCATGTTAAGAATGTTTCCTTACGTTTATGTTTATGCCATGTATCATGTCATGTTAAGAATGTCTACTTATGTTTATGTATCATGCCATGTTAAGAATGTTTATTTATGTTTATGTTTATGTCATGTATTAGGCCATGTTAAGTTGAATTATGTTTATGTCTATGTCATGTATTATGCTATGCTAAGTTGAATTATGTTCATGTTTATGCCATGTATCATGCCATGTAAATTTTAATTATGTTCATGTTATGTCTTGTATCATGCCATGTAAGTTTTATTTATAGTTATGTTCAAGCATAAAGTTATGTTTATGTTTCATGTGCTTATGATTAAGTGATGAATGGTTTTAGTGAGTAGGAAAGAGTCTTACTAAGCTCAAGGTCCTATGGCAAAGTCAACGGTTCGAGGAAGCCACCTGGGAACGCGAGGACGAGATGAGACGCAAGTACCCGGAGCTATTCTAAGTTCGAGGATGAACTTTCACGAGGTATGGGGGATTGTAACGCCCGTAAAATCCTCTCAATATTTTTCTTTAAAATATTGATCATGCCTATATGGATTTTTGAGTAACATATGAATACTAGCATGAACCTTAGCATGATTTCTTATATGGATTAAAAAGCTAAGTACTAATGGGCCTTACATGGGCCCTTCTAGTACCATGGCTATTAGTGGACCTTGGGTAGAATTTTAACATAAATAGAAATGAGTTCCAATTAGGAATATTAGCATAACTCTTGGTGGGCTCTTATGTGGGCCTTGCCAAAAATAAGAGTAAATGGAATAAAAAGAAAGTGCATGCACCAAGGATTGAACCTTGGACCTAGAATAGAGGCAAAGCCTCATCATGCATGTACTAACAAATTCACCTAGCAAGGGAGTGCTATTGGAAAAGAAAGAAGATTTTAGTTGAGGCTAAAGGAAGTGAAGAGCCTCTTCACCATGTGAAGAGGCACCATGCCCCTTCACTTAGTATAAAAGAGATGGATGAGAAGTGAAGAGGCACTTAAGTTATTTTTCTCCTCTTTTCTTCCACCAAGACTCTTCCTTTCGCCTCTTCTTCCTCCTCCTTGCCGTGACTCACAAGAGGGTTTTCCCCTTGGAAAACTTCACAAGAGGACTCCCTCTTGAAGATCCAAGGTTTCCTACAAGGCTACAAGGGCAAGGGGTGTTCTAAGGTCAAGAAGGTCTTCACTTTTTCTCTATTTAAGGTTTATAACCAAGACAACAAGAGGTAAGATTCCCTCACCTGTGGTATAATAGCTTTTATGTTGTCTTTCTTGATTTAAGATTTGTTTGGGATCTATGTTGAGAAAACTATGGAATTAGGGCTCCTTATAAATTTCGGCCAAGCACCATTTTAGGGCTTGGGATGATGTTAAAACCTCACTTATACTTCCTAATGCTTTCTCATGATAAAATAAGAATGAATTGTGAGTTGTGGAATTTTTGTAGCACCCAAATCCCTTTATGAAGTTTCGGCCCCTCCCCTTTTCATGGTTAGGATTAGATCTAACCCTCCAAGCATGCTTATTATGATTCCCTATGATACAATGAATGCTAATTGTGAGTTATACGAATTTTTCATGTCCTTGTGACCCCTCTAGGGTTTCGGCCAAACCCTCTTTAGCATGCTATGAGTTAGATTTCTACTTAATTATGTTTTTAATGTTCTTCCCATCATATGATATGTAACATGTTGCTTGAATAAAGGGGGATTTTCACCCTACAACTTTCGGCCAAGACCCATTTCATGCTAGGAATTAGGGTTAGCCCCAATCATGTGTTCTAATGGCTTCCTATGGCATTGTATGTATTGTATGGGTGTTACTTTAGTTATGGTACCTCACATGTTGCTTGAATAATGGGACTTTCATTTACAAACTTTCGTCCAAGCACCTAAGTCTAAGGTTTGGGTTAGGCTAAGGTTTCAAGTGTACTTGTTTATGGCTCATTATGATGCAAATATATGTTCAAGTATGTTGTATGAATTTTATGGTGCCTAAACCCTAACTTTATGTGCTATGCATCACGACCTTGTATGCTTATGTTATGTGTCACGTTTTAATAGGTTTTATTCATGGATGTTTTAAACCATATGTAACGACCCGGAAAATTCTCTTAATATTTCTTTAAAATATTGAGCATGTCTAGATAATTTTCCGAGGGACCTAGAAATATTAACTCGAATTTTAACCTAGAAATCCATGTTTTCTCATTTAAATTGGGAAAAATAGGCACTAATGGGCCTTATATGGGCTTTCTAGTACCATGATTATTGGTGAATTTTAGGTAAAAATTTATAGAAATATAAAGGGGTTTTAATGAGATATATTAACATAATTATGGGGGAATTTTTAAGGGATTTTCGAAATAATAGGGAAATAAAATAAAAATAAAATAGAAAAAAATAGTGCATGCACCAAGGATTGAACCTTGGACCTCTTGTACAACCATGCATGCTCTAACCAATTCACCTAGCAAGGGAGTGCTATGAGGAAATGAAGTGGATTTTGGTTAAGCTTAGGGAATATGAAGAGTCATGAAGAGGAAGAGACACCATGACTCTTCACTTACCCTCCTTAATGTGTTATAAAGAGGGGGCTTGGGAGTTACTTTCTTCCTTCCATCAATTCCATTTTTCTTCCTCCTCCTCCCTCATTCTAGCCGAATACTCAAGAGGGGATCTCCCTTGGAAAAGGTTCACCTAAGGCTCCATATGAATCGGGTATTCTCGTCGTTCCTCGACAAATTTGTGATCGTCTTCATCGACGATATCCTTATTTATTCGAGGACCCAAGAAGAGCACGCTGAGCACCTGAAGATAGTATTAGAGATTCTTCAGGAAAAGCAACTGTATGCAAAATTTTCCAAATGTGAGTTCTGGCTCGACCAAGTGGGCTTTTTGGGCCATATCATTTCCAAAGACGGGGTTATGGTAGATCCAATAAAGATTGAAGCTGTGAATAACTGGCTCGGCCGAAGAACGCCAGCGAAATCAGAAGTTTTCTTGGGCTGGCAGGCTATTATAGAAAATTTGTGGAGGACTTCTCGAGGATTGCAGCCCCTTTAACGGCTCTCACCCGGAAGGATAAGAAGTATGAATGGACGGAAAACTGTGAAAGGAGTTTCTTGGAACTAAAAAGGAGACTTACAAGCGCTCCAATCCTTACCCTCCCAGAATGTAATCAGAGCTTCGACATGTATAGCGATGCCTCCAAACTAGGACTTGGAGCTGTACTTATGCAGAATGGAAAGGTTATTGCCTACGCCTCTAGACAACTCAAGGAGTATGAACAGAATTACCCCACTCATGATCTGGAACTGGCCGCGGTGGTCTTCGCTCTTAAAATATGGAGGCATTATCTATATGGAGCGCAGTGTAAGATTTATACAGACCACCAGAGTCTGCGATATTTCTTCACTCAGAAAGACCTGAATATGAGACAACGCCGATGGCTTGAGTTGGTGAAGGACTATGACTGCGAGATCTTCTACCATCCAGGGAAGGCAAACAAAGTGGCTGATGCACTCAGCCGGAAGTCAAGTGCCACCTTGATGTCCATATCTATGTTACCCCGACCACTCAAGGAAAGATTATGAATTTTGGGGTCGAAGTCATCTCCGGACAACTTTCCACCATGACAATATCACCCACGCTATTTGAGGACATATTGGAAAAACAAAATGGTGATCTGAGTCTTCAGAAAATGAAACAGGAGATCCTAGAAGGAAAGGGCGATGGTTTCCATATCGCCAAAGGGGGAGTACTCTACCTTAGGGATCGTCTATGTATTCCTAATGATCCGGAGCTTCGAAGGGAAATACTGGCAGAAGCTCACGGAACCCCTTATTCGATGCATCCAGGATCCACCAAGATGTATCAAGATCTGAAGGAGAAGTTTTGGTGGTCCGGTATGAAGAGGGATGTGGCTCAGCATGTTAGTACTTGCATGACTTGCCAGCAAGTAAAAGCAGAACACCAGCGACCCGGAGGAGTTCTGCAGCCACTCGCAATTCCGGAGTGGAAATGGGAAGACATCTCTATGGATTTTATTTCAGGGCTTCCCAGGACTACGAATGGATATGATGCGATTTGGGTAATTGTGGACAGGCTGACGAAGTCTGCGCACTTCCTGGCAATCAAGATGACTGATTCAATGGAGGAACTGGCTCAATTATACGTTAAGGAGATAATCAGACTTCATGGAGTTCCCAAGACCATCATCTCAGATAGGGATGGTCGCTTTACTTCGCATTTTTGGGAGTGTGTTCAGAAGTCTCTCGGCACTAAATTGCGATTTAGCACCGCCTTTCACCTCAGACTGATGGGCAAACTGACTTGGTAAATCAAGTACTAGAAGACATGTTGCGAGCTTGTGCCTTGGATTTCAAAGGAAGTTGGTGTCGATATCTATGCTTAGCGGAATTCGCTTACAACAATAGCTACCAAGCTACTATCGGAATGACACCTTATGAAGCGTTGTACGGGAGGAGATGTAGGTCTCCGATCTGTTGGTATGAGGGTGGTGAAAAGAAGGAAATGGGGCTCACAACGGATGTCATCGACGACACCACCCGAGCTATACAGAATATTCGACAACGGATAGAAGCTGCTCAGAGCCGGCAGAAGAGTTATGCCGATGTTCGGCGTAGACCACTGGAATTTAATGTTGGAGATTTGGTGTTCCTCAAAGTGGTTCCTATAAAGGGGTGACAAGATTTGGGAGGAAAGGAAAACTAAGTCCACGTTATGTGGGGCCGTACCTGATTCTGAAAAGAGTTGGTAAGGTGGCATATGAGCTGGAGCTGCCTCCAGAGATGTCGGCCGTCCATAATGTGTTCCATGTGTCAACACTTAAAAAGTGTATCCCAAATATGGACCAAGTGATCGAGCCACAGACAGTGTAAGTGCAGGAGGACCTAAGCTATGAAAGCAGACCTATCCAGATCTTGGATCGGGAAGTCAAGAAGCTAAGGAGTAAGGAGGTACCCTTAGGAGTGTTTGGGAGAGCTTCTGCTTACTGCTTTTAGCTTCTAGCCATGCAAAAGTGCTTTTGAGTGTTTGGAATGCCAGATTCTGCTTTAACTTCTACAACTTTTACTCAAAAGCTAGAAGCAACAATTGATGCTTTTTTCTGCTTCTGCTTTTTTGCTTATGGTGTAGAATTAAAAGTGACATTATACCCTAATAAATTTATTATTTTACATAATTACCATCACATTTTTAAATAAAATCTTATATTTTTATATAATTTATATTTTCAAAAAAATTTATACATATTTGTATAAATTTATATAAATTTTATTATTTTTTATATTTTTATTAACTTTATATTTTTTTTAAATATATATATTATTAAAAATAATAATTTTGATATAATATTTAAAATATAATATTAAATATATAAAACATTATAGATGATGTATCAAAATTATATTTAGATAATTGAAAAAAATTAATTTTGATAGTTTAAGGATATTATTGTCATTTAATTAAAAATTAAGCTTAAAAGTGATTATTCACCAAACACTCAAACTTTACCTTGTATCAGCTTTTGACTTCTATTTCCAAACACTACATGCTTTAGCTTCTTACTAACTTCAAGATAATTACTACAAGAATCACTTTTCAAGAAGTAAAAGCTCTCCCAAACACTCCCTTAGTCAAGGTTCTATGGCAAAGTCAACGGTTCAAAGAAGCTACCTGGGAACGCGAGGACGAGATGAGGCGCAAGTACCCGGAGCTATTCTAAGTTCGAGGACGAACTTTCACGAGGTATGAGGGATTGTAACGTCCCGGAAAATTCTCTTAATATTTCTTTAAAATATTGAGCATGTCTAGATAATTTTTCGAGGGACCTAGAAATATTAACTCGAATTTTAACCTAGAAATCCATGTTTTCTCATTTAAATTGGGAAAAATAGGCACTAATGGGCCTTATATGGGCTTTCTAGTACCATGATTATTGGTGAATTTTAGGTGAAAATTTATAGAAATATAAAGGGGTTTTAATGAGAAATATTAACATAATTATGGGGGAATTTTAAGGGATTTTCGAAATAATAGGGAAATAAAATAAAAATAAAATAGAAAAAAATAGTGCATGCACCAAGGATTGAACCTTGGACCTCTTGTACAACCATGCATGCTCTAACCAATTCACCTAGCAAGGGAGTGCTATGAGGAAATGAAGTGGATTTTGGTTAAGCTTAGGGGAATATGAAGAGTCATGAAGAGGAAGAGACACCATGACTCTTCACTTACCCTCCTTAATGTGTTATAAAGAGGGGGCTTGGGAGTTACTTTCTTCCTTCCATCAATTCCATTTTTCTTCCTCCTCCTCCCTCATTCTAGCCGAATACTTCAAGAGGGGATCTCCCTTGGAAAAGGTTCACCTAAGGCTCCATCTCCAAGATCCAAGGCTTTTACAAGGGTACAAAGGCTAGGGGTGGTCAAGAGGCAACAAGATTTCCATCCTTCTCTCAAATCTAAGGTCTATAATCAAGATCAACCAATGTAAGACTCCCTCACCTGTGGTATAATAGTTCCTTTTGATTTTTAGCATAATATAAAGTTTGGTTTTTGGTTTTGATGTTGAGAAAACCATGTTTTGGACCCCTATAGCATTCGGCCACCATGAGTTTTGGGTCCATGATGATGTTAAAAATCTTAATCATGCTTTCTAATGTGTTCTCATGATGTTTAGAGAATAAATATAATTTTTGGGAATTTTTGGAGTACCCTAAGACCCTTTAGGGTTTGGGACCATCATAAGGATTTCCATGGCTAGGGTTGGATTTAACTCTTCACTCATGTATCTTGTGTACCCTTATGATACAAGGGGAGGTTGAAGGGATTTATGTGAATTTTCACAAGGTCTTGTGACCCTAAGGGTTTCGGCCAAGAAGGAATCTAGGGCAAGGGGTTAAGGTTTTCTTCAAGTATGGGTTCCGAAAGCCCCTATGGTATGGTATGGTTGGTGTTTAATGTTGATTGGGGATTTTATGGAATTTTTCCATGCACCCATGGCCTTGTAAGGTTTCGGCCAGCCCTAAGAAGGAGGGCTAAAGGTTAGGGTTAACCCTAATCATGAGCCCTAATGGCTCCTATGGCCTTAGATGTAATGTATGGTTGTTTCTTTTCCTTATGCTACCTTACATATATTGAATGATGGAATCCCTCCTTGTAGGTTTCGGCCAAGCATGGTCACTAGGGTTTGGGGGAGTTAGGGTTTGAAGAATGAAGGTTTATGGTTTGTTATGAAGTATATATATAGGTTCAAGCATGTGGTAGAAATCATGTTACCTATAACCCTAACCTTAAGTACCATGTTTCATGTTTATATGTTTATGATTAGATGTCATGCTTAATAGGGTTTATTCATGAATGTCTTGTGTTCTATGCCATGCACTTGAATGGTAGGTAGTATGTTTATGGAAGTCCTACTTATGTATGCTTGGGATGAATACCATGCTTATGTATGAAATGCAATGTTTACCTTATATATCATGATCATGCAAACTCTATGGATTAGGATAATTGTCTATGCAAACATGTCATGTTCAATGAATATAATGCAATGCTTACCATATATGCCATGATCATGCAAGCACTAGGAATAAGAATGATGTTTATGTAAGTAGGCCGTGTTCTATGAATGAAGATGCATGTTATGTTTATAAATGAAGATGCATGTTATGTTTATGAATGAAAGTGCATGCTATGTTTCATGAATAAAGATGCATGCTATGTTTATGAATGACGGCACGGTCGATGGTCGACGGTACGACGGTACGACGGTCGTGAGGACCGGTAAATGGGCCGGTAAATAGGCCGGTAGACGGGCCGGGTCGTTACACATGTCATGTTTTATGAATGAAGATGGATGCCATGTTTTATGAATGAAGATGCATGCCATGTTTTATGAATGAAGATGTATGCCATGTCTTATGAATGATGAAGCATGTAAAGTATTTTACTTTATGAATGGGCTTGTACCGGACCGAAGTATGGGTCCAAGGGATGGGCACCTTAAGAACGCCCCGGTTCTGGACTACTGACTATGCTGTCCACGGTTCTGGCACTACCGAAGCTGTGCAACAGGGATGGGCACCTTAAGAACGCCCCGGTTCTGGGACTACCGACTATGCTGTCCTTACCCTAGTAGGTCGGGGCTCGCTACCTCGTATTTACTTAGGGATGCGCGCTTATGATGTATGTATGTGGTACAAGCGGAGACCCCAATGATGTTATGATTATGTTTAAGTATTTAAAAGTATGATTTTTAAAAGTTAAGCATCCTTATGTATATGCATTAGACTCATGCATTCATTCATGTTATGCATTATGCCATGATAGTAATGTCTTATACTTATGTTTCATGTCAAGAAATATGATGATAGTAAACGATTTATGCTTATGGTTATGTTAAGAAGATGCCCATATGATATGATAGAAAGCATGCCTATGTTTATGCCATACAGGTTAGTTTATACTTTATGTTTATGTTTATGTCATGTGTCATGCATGTTAAGAATGTTTCCTTACGTTTATGTTTATGCCATGTATCATGTCATGTTAAGAATGTCTACTTATGTTTATGTATCATGCCATGTTAAGAATGTTTATTTATGTTTATGTTTATGTCATGTATTAGGCCATGTTAAGTTGAATTATGTTTATGTCTATGTCATGTATTATGCTATGCTAAGTTGAATTATGTTCATGTTTATGCCATGTATCATGCCATGTAAATTTTAATTATGTTCATGTTATGTCTTGTATCATGCCATGTAAGTTTATTTATAGTTATGTTCAAGCATAAAGTTATGTTTATGTTTCATGTGCTTATGATTAAGTGATGAATGGTTTTAGTGAGTAGGAAAGAGTCTTACTAAGCCGATGTGCTTATAGTCTTATTTTCCTTATACCGCAGATCACGCAAGGGGACAATAAGGAAGCAGCAGGAGGACAAGAATGTGTGTGTGTGGTAGTGACTTGGCCACGAAAATAATATGTTTACCGGTCTTATGCTAGAACTTTATGTTTGCTACTTATGTGTTTGAATAATGGCTTATGTGACTCTATGACATGATGTTAAGCATGACATGATATGATGCAAAGTATGAAGTTAATATGCCAAGTACCTATGTCATTATGTTAGGGATGGTAGTAGGGCATATATGTGAAAGTCTTAAAGTTATTCCGCTGCCTTATGATGTCTACATGCCCTAAGTATGTTAACATAACGCCGCTTTATGGAAGAAAAAAAAAAGCGGGCGTTACAGGTTGGTATCAGAGCCAATCGCCATCTCACTACACACACATCAAGCATTCTTCCTGCAGCTTCCAAGTAAGTACCTCTTTGCATATCTTATGATAGTAAGCACTTTTAGGATACTTTATGATTTTAGGATATGCAAGTATGAATGATGGTTATGATGAAAAGTACTTTAGGATATGTAACGATGAACGATATTTTATCTTCTTTTATGAATTAAATATTTAAAATAATATAGGGGTAGAAAAAAAAACTGATATTGACCATACTTGTCTTTGGTGAAGAAAAAACATGGCTAGAAGACAGAGTAGCCGACTTAACGAGGCAACCCCATCGCCTGACCTGGTGCAATTAGTAACCCAGCTCCAGCGTCAAGTCACTGAGCAGCAACAAACCATTAATACTTTGATGAACCAGCAAGAAAATTCCACTACTCCACCAGTGAACCAGACTGCTATACCCGTTGCGCCCACAGTTACGCAAAACCCTCCGACAGGCCCGACCACTGCAGCACGTCAAGAGGCTTATTTGATTCAGTGGTTGAGGCTGAAACCGAAAAATTTCTCGGGTGTTGGTGAACCGTTGGACGCCCAAGCGTGGTTCAAGACAGTGGAAAGTACCATGGAGCTGCTAGACTGGCCGGAGCATGAGAAGATCAAGTGTGCGTCCTTCTGCCTTTCTGGAGATGCCAGAATGTGGTGGGAGAGGGTGAAGGCCAAAAGATAAGTGGACCAGATGACGTGGTCGGACTTCGAGTCGGAGTTCTTCGAGGAATTCTTCAATATGCGTGTCACCAACAGACATTACGACGAGTTCACGGAATTTCGACAGGGTGACCTCTCGGTCAATGAAGCCGTGAAGAAATTCAATCGACTAGCTCGCCTATGCCCCGAGCTGGTCCGCACTGAGAAAGAAAGGGTCCGACTTATGTTAAAAATGTTGCAGCCTGAAATAGCTTTGAACGTGGCTGGCGGAGTTAACCGACCGCAGACCGCCGAGGAGCTATTTAGTAGCGCTCTACTCACTGAGCACTATCTAAATAATATCAATCAACAAAGGAAGGCGCTAAATGAAAGTAAGGATCAAGTTCACTTCGGGATTCTCGATTCTTCCTTCCATTATCGTTGATGTTTTCCTTTCATTACCGCTCAGGAGGGCAGAAACCCCAGGGTGCCAATAACAACTGGAAGGGAGACCAGAGCGGTAAACGGAAGCCATGGAACAACCCTCAAGGAGGCCCGGCAAATAAACAGGCCAAACCTATCCTGTGCGCGACATGCGGAAAACGACACCCCGGGGAATGCCGAAGAGGTACGAATCGGTGCTTCACCTGTGGAGTGGAAGGGCATATGGCGGCTTACTGTCCTACCAGGAGCCAGACACCTTCCCAACAACTCGTCCAGTACCAAGGTGCCCCAGCGAAACTACACTATATGCAAGCTGAGCTGGAAGGTACCCCGATATTGGAGGCCCAACCGACTATGATGAATGCCAGGGTTTTCTCGGTTACCAAGGAAGACGCTGCAGAAGCTTCTACGGTTGTCATAGGTCAGATATTTATTTTCAGTCAGTATGTTACTGCATTATTTGATACTGGGGCAACGCACTCGTTCATTTCTGTGCCATATACCAAGAAGATAGATAGGCTTCCGCAAGTGTTAGACTGCAGGTTCTTAACGACCCTACCTTCGAGAGAAATAATGACATCCACTCATGTGCTGCGAGCGGTGCCGGTCAGAATTGCAGGAAGGGAACTTTACTGTGATCTGATAGTACTCGACATGCAGGATTATGATGTTATAATGGGAATGGATTTCCTGGGTAAATACGGTGCTTCTATTGAGTGCCGTAAGCGAAAGGTGGTCTTTCGACCTGAGGTAGGTTCTATGTTCGAATTCATCGGATAGCCAAGGAAAAGAACTAGGAAATATTTATTAACTCTCCAAGCTCAGAAGATGTTAGACAAAGGATGTACAGGATTTCTAGCATATGTGGTTGATGCTAGTCAAGTGACGAACCAGAAGCTGGAAAATGTCCGGGTGGTATGCGATTACCCAGAGGTTTTCCCAGATGAATTACCAGGATTAGCTCCTGATAGAGAGGTAGAATTTGAGATTGAATTGGTTCCTGGTACTAACCCGATCTCCAAGGCACCTTACCGTATGGCGCCGGCGGAATTAAAAGAGCTTCAGGAACAGCTACGGGAGTTGTTGGATAAGGGATTTATTCGCCCTAGCCATTCTCCGTGGGGAGCTCCGGTACTGTTTGTGAAGAAGAAAGACGGATCTATACGAATGTGCATAGATTACCGAGCGCTGAACAACGTAACGATCAAGAACAGGTATCCCCTTCCGAGGATAGATGACCTATTTGACCAATTAAAGGGAGCCACTATTTTCTTGAAAATTGATTTGAGGTCTGGTTATCATCAAGTTAGAGTAAAACAGGAGGATATTCCAAACACGGCTTTCTGAACAAGGTACGGGCACTTTGAGTTTGTGGTTATGCCCTTCGGCGTGACGAATGCTCCTACCATGTTTATGGATCTTATGAATAGGGTATTCTCGTCGTTCCTCGACAAATTTGTGATCGTCTTCATCGACGATATCCTTATTTATTCGAGGACCCAAGAAGAGCACGCTGAGCACCTGAAGATAGTATTAGAGATTCTTCAGGAAAAGCAACTGTATGCAAAATTTTCCAAATGTGAGTTCTGGCTCGACCAAGTGGGCTTTTTGGGCCATATCATTTCCAAAGATGGGGTTATGGTAGATCCAATAAAGATTGAAGCTGTGAATAACTGCAATCGGCCGAAGAATGCCAGCGAAATCAGAAGTTTTCTTGGGCTGGCAGGCTATTATAGAAAATTTGTAGAGGACTTCTCGAGGATTGCAGCCCCTTTAACGGCTCTCACCCGGAAGGATAAGAAGTATGAATGGACGGAAAACTGTGAAAGGAGTTTCTTGGAACTAAAAAGGAGACTTACAAGCGCTCCAATCCTTACCCTCCCAGAATGTAATCAAAGCTTCGACATGTATAGCGATGCCTCCAAACTAGGACTTGGAGCTGTACTTATGCAGAATGGAAAGGTTATTGCCTACGCCTCTAGACAACTCAAGGAGTATGAACAGAATTACCCCACTCATGATCTGGAACTGGCCGCGGTGGTCTTCGCTCTTAAAATATGGAGGCATTATCTATATGGAGCGCAGTGTAAGATTTATACAGACCACCAGAGTCTGCGATATTTCTTCACTCAGAAAGACCTGAATATGAGACAACGCCGATGGCTTGAGTTGGTGAAGGACTATGACTGCGAGATCTTCTACCATCCAGGGAAGGCAAACAAAGTGGCTGATGCACTCAGCCGGAAGTCAAGTGCCACCTTGATGTCCATATCTATGTTACCCCGACCACTCAAGGAAGAGATTATGAATTTTGGGGTCGAAGTCATCTCCGGACAACTTTCCACCATGACAATATCACCCACGCTATTTGAGGACATATTGGAAAAACAAAATGGTGATCTGAGTCTTCAGAAAATGAAACAGGAGATCCTAGAAGGAAAGGGCGATGGTTTCCATATCGCCAAAGGGGGAGTACTCTACCTTAGGGATCGTCTATGTATTCCTAATGATCCGGAGCTTCGAAGGGAAATACTGGCAGAAGCTCACGGAACCCCTTATTCGATGCATCCAGGATCCACCAAGATGTATCAAGATCTGAAGGAGAAGTTTTGGTGGTCCGGTATGAAGAGGGATGTGGCTCAGCATGTTAGTACTTGCATGACTTGCCAGCAAGTAAAAGCAGAACACCAGCGACCCGGAGGAGTTCTGCAGCCACTCGCAATTCCGGAGTGGAAATGGGAAGACATCTCTATGGATTTTATTTCAGGGCTTCCCAGGACTACGAATGGATATGATGCGATTTGGGTAATTGTGGACAGGCTGACGAAGTCTGCGCACTTCCTGGCAATCAAGATGACTGATTCAATGGAGGAACTGGCTCAATTATACGTTAAGGAGATAATCAGACTTCATGGAGTTCCCAAGACCATCATCTCAGATAGGGATGGTCGCTTTACTTCGCATTTTTGGGAGTGTGTTCAGAAGTCTCTCGGCACTAAATTGCGATTTAGCACCGCCTTTCACCTCAGACTGATGGGCAAACTGACTTGGTAAATCAAGTACTAGAAGACATGTTGCGAGCTTGTGCCTTGGATTTCAAAGGAAGTTGGTGTCGATATCTATGCTTAGCGGAATTCGCTTACAACAATAGCTACCAAGCTACTATCGGAATGGCACCTTATGAAGCGTTGTACGGGAGGAGATGTAGGTCTCCGATCTGTTGGTATGAGGGTGGTGAAAAGAAGGAAATGGGGCTCACAACGGATGTCATCGACGACACCACCCGAGCTATACAGAATATTCGACAACGGATAGAAGCTGCTCAGAGCCGGCAGAAGAGTTATGCCGATGTTCGGCGTAGACCACTGGAATTTAATGTTGGAGATTTGGTGTTCCTCAAAGTGGTTCCTATAAAAGGGGTGACAAGATTTGGGAGGAAAGGAAAACTAAGTCCACGTTATGTGGGGCCGTACCTGATTCTGAAAAGAGTTGGTAAGGTGGCATATGAGCTGGAGCTGCCTCCAGAGATGTCGGCCGTCCATAATGTGTTCCATGTGTCAACACTTAAAAAGTGTATCCCAAATATGGACCAAGTGATCGAGCCACAGACAGTGTAAGTGCAGGAGGACCTAAGCTATGAAAGCAGACCTATCCAGATCTTGGATCGGGAAGTCAAGAAGCTAAGGAGTAAGGAGGTACCCTTAGGGAGTGTTTGGGAGAGCTTCTGCTTACTGCTTTTTAGCTTCTAGCCATGCAAAAGTACTTTTGAGTGTTTGGGAATGCCAGATTCTGCTTTAACTTCTACAACTTTTACTCAAAAGCTAGAAGCAACAATTTGATGCTTTTTTCTGCTTCTGCTTTTTTGCTTATGGTGTAGAATTAAAAGTTGACATTTATACCCTTAATAAATTTATTATTTTACATAATTACCATCACATTTTTAAATAAAATCTTATATTTTTATATAATTTATATTTTCAAAAAAATTTATACATATTTGTATAAATTTATATAAATTTTATTATTTTATTATTTTTATATTTTTATTAACTTTATATTTTTTTTAAATATATATATTATTAAAAATAATAATTTTGATATAATATTTAAAATATAATATTAAATATATAAAACATTATAGATGATGTATCAAAATTATATTTAGATAATTGAAAAAAATTAATTTTGATAGTTTAAGGATATTATTGTCATTTAATTAAAAATTAAGCTTAAAAGTGATTATTCACCAAACACTCAAACTTTACCTTGTATCAGCTTTTGACTTCTATTTCCAAACACTACATGCTTTAGCTTCTTACTAACTTCAAGATAATTACTACAAGAATCACTTTTCAAGAAGTAAAAGCTCTCCCAAACACTCCCTTAGTCAAGGTTCTATGGCAAAGTCAACGGTTCAAAGAAGCTACCTGGGAACGCGAGGACGAGATGAGGCGCAAGTACCCGGAGCTATTCTAAGTTCGAGGACGAACTTTCACGAGGTATGAGGGATTGTAACATCCCAGAAAATTCTCTTAATATTTCTTTAAAATATTGAGCATGTCTAGATAATTTTTCGAGGGACCTAGAAATATTAACTCGAATTTTAACCTAGAAATCCATGTTTTCTCATTTAAATTGGGAAAAATAGGCACTAATGGGCCTTATATGGGCTTTCTAGTACCATGATTATTGGTGAATTTTAGGTGAAAATTTATAGAAATATAAAGGGGTTTTAATGAGAAATATTAACATAATTATGGGGGAATTTTAAGGGATTTTCGAAATAATAGGGAAATAAAATAAAAATAAAATAGAAAAAAATAGTGCATGCACCAAGGATTGAACCTTGGACCTCTTGTACAACCATGCATGCTCTAACCAATTCACCTAGCAAGGGAGTGCTATGAGGAAATGTAGTGGATTTTGGTTAAGCTTAGGGGAATATGAAGAGTCATGAAGAGGAAGAGACACCATGACTTTTCACTTACCCTCCTTAATGTGTTATAAAGAGGGGGCTTGGGAGTTACTTTCTTCCTTCCATCAATTCCATTTTTCTTCCTCCTCCTCCCTCATTCTAGCCGAATACTTCAAGAGGGGATCTCCCTTGGAAAAGGTTCACCTAAGGCTCCATCTCCAAGATCCAAGGCTTTTACAAGGGTACAAAGGCTAGGGGTGGTCAAGAGGCAACAAGATTTCCATCCTTCTCTCAAATCTAAGGTCTATAATCAAGATCAACCAATGTAAGACTCCCTCACCTGTGGTATAATAGTTCCTTTTGATTTTTAGCATAATATAAAGTTTGGTTTTTGGTTTTGATGTTGAGAAAACCATGTTTTGGACCCCTATAGCATTCGGCCACCATGAGTTTTGGGTCCATGATGATGTTAAAAATCTTAATCATGCTTTCTAATGTGTTCTCATGATGTTTAGAGAATAAATATAATTTTTGGGAATTTTTGGAGTACCCTAAGACCCTTTAAGGTTTGGGACCATCATAAGGATTTCCATGGCTAGGGTTGGATTTAACTCTTCACTCATGTATCTTGTGTACCCTTATGATACAAGGGGAGGTTGAAGGGATTTATTTGAATTTTCACAAGGTCTTGTGATCCTATGGGTTTCGGCCAAGAAGGAATCTAGGTCAAGGGGTTAAGGTTTTCTTCAAGTATGGGTTCCGAAAGCCCCTATGGTATGGTATGGTTGGTGTTTAATGTTGATTGGGGATTTTATGGAATTTTTCCATGCACCCATGGCCTTGTAAGGTTTTGGCCAGCCCTAAGAAGGAGGGCTAAAGGTTAGGGTTAACCCTAATCATGAGCCCTAATGGCTCCTTATGGCCTTAGATGTAATGTATGGTTGTTTCTTTTTCCTTATGCTACCTTACATATCATTGAATGATGGAATCCCTCCCTTGTAGGTTTCGGCCAAGCATGGTCACTAGGGTTTGGGTAGAGTAAATGATGGTTTATGGTTTGTTATGAAGTATATATATAGGTTCAAGCATGTGGTAGAAATTATGTTACCTATAACCCTAACCTTAAGTACCATGTTTCATGTTTATATGTTTATGATTAGATGCCATGCTTAATAGGGTTTATTCATGAATGTCTTGTGTTCTATGCCATGCACTTGAATGGTAGGTAGTATGTTTATGGAAGTCCTACTTATGTATGCTTGGGATGAATACCATGCTTATGTATGAAATGCAATGTTTACCTTATATATCATGATCATCCAAACTCTATGGATTAGGATAATTGTCTATGCAAACATGTCATGTTCAATGAATATAATGCAATGCTTACCTTATATGCCATGATCATGCAAGCACTAGGAATAAGAATGATGTTTATGTAAGTAGGCCATGTTCTATGAATGAAGATGCATGTTATGTTTATAAATGAAGATGCATGTTATGTTAATGAATGAAAGTGCATGCTATGTTTTATGAATAAAGATGCATGTCATGTTTATGAATGACGGCACGGTCGACGGTACGACGGTACGATGGTCGTGAGGACCGGTAAATGGGCCGGTAGACGGGCCGGGTCGTTACACATGCCATGTTTTATGAATGAAGATGCATGCCATGTTTTATGAATGAAGATGCATGCCATGTTTTATGAATGAAGATGTATGCCATGTCTTATGAATGATGAAGCATGTAAAGTATTTTACTTTATGAATGGGCTTGTACCGGACCGAAGTATGGGTCCAAGGGATGGGCACCTTAAGAACGCCCCGGTTCTGGACTACCGACTATGCTGTCCACGGTTCTGGCACTACCGAAGCTGTGCAACAGGGATGAGCACCTTATGAACGCCCTGGTTCTGGGACTACCGACTATGCTGTCCTTACCCTAGTAGGTCGGGACTCGCTACCTCGTATTTACTTAGGGATGCGCGCTTATGATGTATGTATGTGGTACAAGCTGGGGACCAATGATGTTATGATTATGTTTAAGTATTTAAAAGTATGATTTTTAAAAGTTAAGCATCCTTATGTATGTGCATTAGACTCATGCATTCATTCATGTTATGCATTATGCTATGATAGTAATGTCTTATACTTATGTTTCATGTCAAGAAATATGCATGATAGTAAACGATTTATGCTTATGGTTATATTAAGAAGATGCCCATATGATATGATAGAAAACATGCCTATAATTATGACATACAGGTTAGTTCATGCTTTATGTTTATGTTTATGCCATGTATCATGCATGTTAAGAATGTTTCCTTACGTTTATGTTTATTCCATGTATCATGTCATGTTAAGAATGTCTACTTATGTTTATGTATCATGCCATGTTAAGAATATTTATTTATGTTTATGTTTATGTCATGTATTAGGCCATGTTAAGTTGAATTATGTTTATGTCTATGTCATGTATTATGCTATGCTAAGTTGAATTATGTTCATGTTTATGCCATGTAAATTTTAATTATGTTCATGTTATGTCATGTATCATGCCATGTAAGTTTATTTATAGTTATATTCAAGCATAAAGTTATGTATATGTTTCATTTGCTTATGATTAAGTGATGAATGATTTTTGTGAGTAGGAAAGAGTCTTACTAAGTCGATGTGCTTATAGTCTTATTTTCCTTATACCGCAGATCACGCAAGGGGACAATAAGGAAGTAGCAGGAGGACAAGAATGTGTGTGTGTAGTAGTGACTTGGCCACGAAAACAATATGTTTACTGGTCTTATGCTAGAACTTTATGTTTGCTACTTATGTGTTTGAATAATGGCTTGTAGGCTATTCGGGCCGCGAAAACCGCTTTTTCGCGTCGCGGAAACCCCGAAAGCCCCAATAGAAAGGATCCGAGCGAAGAAAACCATTTCAAAAATTTACGAGTGCTCGTTTACATGCTTCAAAACCGATCTACAACCTAGATCTATTAGAGAAGAGAAAACTACCTTCGATGCGTGCCCCGCAATTCCCGCTCGCTCCTCGGTTGGTGTCGGATCTCAAGGATGCAAAGTAGCAACCCTCTAGAAGTATCCACACAAGCAAGAGAATGGAGAGGAGAGCCCAAAAGTGTGCTAGCACTACTTGGGGTCTCGGCAAGATTAGAGGAGAGGGAGAGCCAAAACAAAACAAAACCAAGTAAGGAGAAGAATTAATCACACACCCACAAAAAACTCCTTTTTGTGTGTTTTAGTGGCCGGCCATTTAATGGCCATTATTGGCCGTTAAGTGGCCGGCCACCACCTTTGGTAACCCCCTATTTGAATTCAAAATTCAAATGGGGAGGTTACTTTGCCTTGATGATGATGCCAAGTCATCACTTGGTCAAGTCAAGGTGATGTGGCTTGAGTCAAGTCAAACTTGCCTCTTATGGATTTTCCATATTTAGCCAAAGTCAAACTTTGACTTCATTACTCTCCCATGATTAGATTCATCCAACACTTGGATCAAACTCGAGTCCAACTCAAGTTGTCTAATTTGAGTCAAGTCAAACTTGCCTTTTATGGACTTTCCATATTTAGCCAAAGTCAAACTTTGACTTCATTACTCTCGGTCCATCATATGGACTTATTCTCCATCTATTGCTCTATGTGTGTGACCCTATAGGTTCTTGTAATATTGGCAATGCCCTTAAACCTATTTAAGGACTTAAGCAATGAGAGGTATCTAGCAACACATCATTGCTCCCCAAGTTACAAGAATGTCGAGATCCAACATCACCATTGTGACTAATAATTGTGACCATCACAATATGTGACAACGTCCTTCTATCCTCGATATCTAGATTGATCTTTCATGAGGCATAGACCGTGTCATCCTCAAATCAATCTATATGTCTTGATCTCCAAGTAGACTCACTATAATCAAATAAGCTCAATATCTAATATTACCTTATTTGGGCATGGCCATGCACTTAGTAGTCTTACTCTATCAAGAACGAAGATATCACTCCCGTCATATAGGAGGGATAGATCCCATCTACGTTACTCACATCCCTCCGCATAATTTGTTACAAACCCAGTAATCGCCTTTATAGTCCACCCAGTTACGGGTGACGTTTGACGAAGCCAAAGTACATAACTCCTTATGTAGGGAACTATGGTAACTTCAGGTCTAGGACTATAGTCATACTAATAGTCACATGAGAAAGTATATGACACTCATATAACGATCCATGATACTTTCTCATGGCGGGCCATTCAGTATACATTCTCTAATGTATACCCATGTGTCAACTTGATATCTCATATCCATGACTTGTGAGATCAAGTCATCATGTTGACCTACATGCTAGACTCTATGCATTAAGATTGTCCTTGAATGTTAATACTTGACTAGGAATAATTAAGAGTAGTGTTCTCTATATCATCTCACTATCGATTCAACTAATCGATTGATATAGATAAGAACCTTCTACTCAAGGACGTTATTATACTAAGTTATTTGGCACCAATACACATAAGTACAATAACCATAAGAAATGCCTTTATATATAAGAAATATATATACAAGAATATGATACAATGAGTCCAAAAAGTAATCATCATATGATTGGCTCTAGGGCTCTCACTAACATGGCTTATGTGACTCTATGACATGATGTTAAGCATGACATGATATGATGCAAAGTATGAAGTTAATATGCCAAGTACCCATGTCATTATGTTAGGAATGGTAGTAGGGCATATATGTGTAAGACATAAAGTTATTCCGCTGCCTTATGATGTCTACATGCCCTAAGTATGTTAACGTAACGCCGCTTTATGGAAGAAAAAAAAAAGCGGGCGTTACAACCAAGTTCTAGAAAAACTAAGAAGCTCAGACTCAGTCACCCAACTGATCAGATTGTGGGTGATCCAACCTTAGGAGTCAGAACTAGGTCCGCCTATAGGAACCTTAGTCAGATTGCAATGATTTCAAAAATTGAACCTAAGACCATAGATGAAGCCTTACCTGATCCTGATTGGAGCATAGCAATGCAAGAAGAGTTAGCCCTGTTTGAGAAGAACCAAGTCTGGGAACTAGTACCTAAACCTGAGGGTAAATCCATTATTGATACTAAGTGGGTTTTTAGGAACAAGCTAAATGATCAAGGAGAAATAGTAAGAAACAAAGCCCGCTTAGTAGCCAAAGGATTCAGTCAAGTAGAAGGGTTAGATTATGACGAAACCTATGACCCAGTAGCTAGACTTGAGTCATTAGGATGTTGTTAGCCTTTGCATCCCATAAAGGATTTAAACTCTATCAAATGGATGTAAAGTCAGCTTTTTAAAATGGATTTATTAAGGAAGAAGTCTATGTAGGACAACCTCCTAGTTTTGAGGACTTAGAAAGACCTGACCATGTTTACAAACTCACCAAAGCACTTTATGGACTAAAATAAGCACTTAGGACCTGGTATGAACGCTTATCAACTTACCTAATTTCTAAAGAATTTAAACAAGGACAAATTGACTCAACCTTATTTATTAAAACCTTAGGAAAAGAAATCTTTATTACCCAAATCTACGTCGATGACATAATCTTTGGGTCCACCAACTCAAACTTCCTAAAAGAATTTGTTAAAATAATGAAAAATGAATTTGAAATGAGCTTAGTTGGTGAGCTCAACTTCTTTCTAGGGTTACAAATTAAACAAACTAGGGATGGAAACTATGTTCATCAATCCAAATATGCTAAGGAGTTAATAAAGAAATTTAAAATGTATAACTCTAAAAGCATAAGTACCCCCATGGCCACAAATGTAAAAATAGATAGTGACCCTGATGGTAAACCAGTAGACCTTAAACTCTATAGAAGTATGATTGGAAGTCTACTGTACCTTACAGCCAGCAGACCTGATATTCTTTTTGCTGTAGGAATGTGTGCTAGATACCAAACCTGTGCTAAGGAAACACACTTAGCAACCCTAAAAAGAATACTAAGATATGTTAAGGGCACCCTAAATGTAGGGATTTGGTATCCTAGGACCTCAACCTTTAACTTATCAGGATACTCGGATTCTGACTATGCTGGTTGTAAATTAGATAGAAAGAGCACAAGTGGAAGCTGCCAACTGTTAGGAAATAGTCTAGTAAGTTGGTGCAACAGAAAACAACACTGTGTAGCTCTATCCACAACTGAAGCTGAGTATGTAGCCTTAAGAGAGTGTGTAGCACAACTCTTATGGATGATGCACACTTTTAAGGACTTCCAGCTTAATTACACCCAAACTCAAGTCTACATTGACAATATAAGCTCAATCAATCTAACTAAGAACCCAATCCAACATTCCAGAACTAAACACATAGAAGATAAACACCACTTTGTAAGAGATCTTATAGCCAGGGATGAGATAGTCCTTAAGCATGTGGACTCTAAATCTAACTTAGCTGACATATTCACCAAACCCCTACCTGAGTCTGAGTTCAGCTCACTAAGAAGGCAATTAGGATTTGGTAGAATAGGATTACTCTACTTCTGTTTTTTTTTAAACTGCATTATTTGATTTGAAAATCAGTTTTAAAATAATTTTAAAACTGCTTTACTTGATTTTCAAAATCTTTTTGGCATTTCTTTTTAAAATAATTTTTTGACTTAGTTTTTTTCAAAAACTACCCCCTTCAAAACTAGGGTTTTTTCGCAAATGGACTTAGCCTAGGCCCTAACCCTAGCACTGCATGCACCTATAGATATAGAAGCTAGCATCTCACAAGCACCTTAGGGTACTTTTGATTGATAACCTAGAATGGGTTGAGATGCTTAGGTCTTTGCCTTAATTCAAGATGTAGATCAGTGCATCTGCAATAATTAGGGCACTAAATACCAATCAACAGTAATCAAGTTAAGTGTCAAGCTTAGAAAATCTAACTTGAACAAAACACTTAACTTGACTAACCCTAGCGAAAATTACTGTTTATAACAGTTAGTAAGTAGCTAATTGGGTTAGACAGGACCCAAGCGAGATAATTCAAATTGATTTGGTCCAAGATTATATCTTGAATTGGTTCAGTACAGCACATTATTCTTTTGCTATGCAATTTTTTTTATATTGCTTTGTTTTTTTTTTTTGATATATGGCAAAGGGGGAGAGATTGGAAAGGAGTGAAAATTTTTTAATTTAAAATTTTTTCAAAAACTAGGGTTTTTTTCGCAAATGGACTTAGCCTAGGCCCTAACCCTAGCACTGCATGCACCTATAGATATAGAAGCTAGCATCTCACAAGCACCTTAGGGTACTTTTGATTGATAACCTAGAATGGGTTGAGATGCTTAGGTCTTTGCCTTAATTCAAGATGTAGATCAGTGCATCTGCAATAATTAGGGCACTAAATACCAATCAACAGTAATCAAGTTAAGTGTCAAGCTTAGAAAATCTAACTTGAACAAAACACTTAACTTGACTAACCCTAGCGAAAATTACTGTTTATAACAGTTAGTAAGTAGCTAATTGGGTTAGACAGGACCCAAGCGAGATAATTCAAATTGATTTGGTCCAAGATTATATCTTGAATTGGTTCAGTACAGCACATTATTCTTTTGCTATGCAATTTTTTTTATATTGCTTTGTTTTTTTTTTATATATGGCAAAGGGGGAGAGATTGGAAAGGAGTGAAAATTTTTTAATTTAAAATTTTTTCAAAACTTTATCCTTTCTTCAAAAAGTGATTAATCTGAGTTGCCTTCAAAACTATTTTTTCTAAATTGCCTTCAAAATTGTTTTCAAAAACTTCCAAGTACTTGACTTAAATTGTTTTCAAAAACTTCCAAGTAGTTAACTTAAACTGTTTTCAAAAAATTTCCAAGTACTTGACTTAAAATGCTTTCAAAATCGTGACTATGTACTTGACCTAAGATGTTAGTTATCTCTAAGTACTTAATTTCAAAATTTTCAAATAGAAAAGTTTCTATTTATAAACTTTCTAAAGTACTAAAGAGATCCAAATTTTTCTAGAGGTATAAAATTTCTAAATATAAATTTTCTAAGTACCCAACCAAAATTTTCCTGTTTTCTAAAACGTCTTTTGAAAAATATTCTAAGTGTTGAAAAATTAATTCCATCTTAGACTTAGAAATTTTTCAAACCCCATGAATCTTTGAAAACCCTAGAGGGAGATTCCTTCCAGGGGGAGGAAACTAAACTGGTATTTTACCTGTTTCGATTAACTTAACTTTTTGAATCAGGTTGCCATAAATCAAAAAGGGGGAGATTGTTGGTGCAGGCAGCACCTAAGTCAAACCTGGGTTTTGATAATGGTAAAGGTTTCAAAAGTTAAGATATTATGTTGATCTAACATGTTCAATAAGTGTAAAGGAAAAGAAGCCCTAGGTACACTAGGCACGAAGTCCTGGTCAAGGACTGGGCACGAAGCCCTGGCAAGAAGCTGGGCACCGAAGACCTGCTCGGAAGGTGGGCACGAAGTCCTGGTCGAGGACTGGGCACGAAGCCCTGGCAAGAAGCTAGGCACCGAAGACCTACTCGGAAGGTGTGCACGAAGTCCTGGTCGAGGACTGGGCACGAAGTCCTGGCAAGGAGCTGGGCACCGAAGACCTGCTCGGAAGGTGGGCACGAAGACCTGGTCAGGTGCATCGGGCAAAAGTCCAATCGGAGGAGCCAGATGGCAAAAGGTAAACTCTCCTGAGAGGAGTAGGTGAGGACGCGTTCCCCGTCGAGGGAACAGTAGGTGTCGACTCGACCTAGGGCTCCATTTGGGAGACCCGAAGTCAGAACCAAGACAGCTACAGCTGTAAAATTTACTAACATTCTTACTTTGTGTTTTTTGGTACTAACCCTGGATGCAGGACCGAAGGAACGAGTTTCTGCAGCTTAGAACGCCCCAAAGGAGAGGGGCAGATAGCTGGGCAGGGCGCCCCGGAGGTCCCGGGCACCCCGGAGGTCCCGGGCGCCCCGGAGGTCAAAGCCAACAAGAGTTGAGCAAGAAAACACTTCGAATGCTCACTGGGTCGGGCGCCCCGGATGTCTCGGGCACCCTGGGTCCAAGCCAACGAAGCGATAGAAATGTATCCAGCCGAGAAGCCTGCTGACAAAGTCAACCCGGGCACCCCCTCCTTCCCGGGCGCCCCCGTCAAATCTCGAGCCCGATCCTCGAGGGATAAGGGATGACCGAGAGATTTGTGGATCAGGTGACATGCAGAGGGCGCCCCCAACGTCCAGGGCGCCCCCAAGTGCACTATATAATGGTCTCGACCCACAAGGCTCCTCAACAATTCTTTTCAACGCCAATACGCTCTTCAACTCAAGCACTCTGCTCCGGAAATCTACCATCTCGAGATTCAAGCACCGACGACGACCCTCTGCTCCAAAGCACGATCCACACCGGGCGTCGATAACGAAGAGTTTAATTTTCAATTTACTGTACTACAACTGTAATATTCTTTCTGTAAATATTTGCGCACATTTAGAATTGCCCGCAAAAATGGTCAACGACCGTGGACCTTGGAGTAGGAGCCGACCGTGACTCCGAACCAAGTAAAATCGCTTAAGTTCTTATGCTGTGTTTTCAATTCCGCTGTGTATTCTCTTAATCTCGAATCCGAAAAGTTTTTACGATATTCACCCCCCCTATCATATTCTATCGATCCAACACTTGTGTTTGGTAGGGTAAACCCAGGTTGATCAAGTTGACAAAGAGTTAGCCAAATAGAACTTGATGTTTGGCAGAGTAGATAATACCCAGGGTTGGTTAAGGTAACCAAGGGATAGCCAAATAGGACTTGATGTTTGGCAGGATGATCAAACCTAGATTAAATCTGGCTAATATACTGAGGTTTGATTAGTTAGAACAAGGGTTAGCTAAACAGAATCTGATGTTTAGTAGAAAACCCAGGGTTGGTCAGTTAGACAAAGGAGTAAGCCAAACAGGACTTGTTGTTTGGCAGAAGAGAAGTCTAGTCAGGATTAATATGACTAGCAAAAGAAAACCTTATCAAGGTAAAGAAAAATCCTAGTTAACATAGGCAATAAGTCATGGTTCGAGGAATTGGGCACCAAGTTCTGGCCGAGGGCTGGGTGTTGGTGCAAGTTGAATCAATGATGTTCTCCTCTAAGTGTTTTAATGTTTGACAATAGACTTAAGTCAATGATACATTGAACAGTGAATGGGAGTTAAGAGAGGGATAACAAAATGGACCAAAGTCCTAGTGAATATAGGCAATAAGTCCTAGTTCGGAGAATTGGGCACTAAGTCCTAGCAAAGGGCTGGGCATCGAAGACCTGCTCGAAAGGTGGGCACTATGTCCTGATCGAGGATTGGGCACTAAGTCCTGGCAAAGGGATGGGCACCGAAGTCCTGGTCGAGGACTGGGCACGAAGATCTGACCGAGGGTTGGGCACCGAAGTCCTGGACTTAGGGTTTGGGCACGAAGACTTGGTCCGAGGGATTGAGCAACTTAGCTGAGTGATGTCTAAAGATAGAAGTAGAGACGGGTCAGGGTTCGGGCGTCTTGAGGTCCAGAAGTATCAGAAGCTAAGCAAAAGTCCACCCGAAGGACTGGGTGGCAACCGTCTCCTGAGAGGAGTAGGTGAAAGGCTCGTTCTCGGGGGTTGGAACATGCGTCGGTTCGACCTAGGGTTTCGTGGAAATCTGAAGTCCGAACCAAGTCCTTAAGGCTAACATTGTATGTATATTTGCTTTGTGTTTGTGTATCTTGCAGGTACCAAGAACCGGAGACAAAGCAGGCAAAAGGCTGGAAAGCAGCCAAGCCAAGCGCCCCTAGTGATGGGGGCGCCCAGATCATTGAAGGAAACCCAGTTTTGGGTTGAATGCCTTGAAGCCAGGTGCCCAGTGAGGTTCTGGCACCCAAGCCAAAGAGGAAAGTTGCAGTTTCATGAAGTAAGCAGAATAGGCTTCCAGTTAGGCGCCCGGGATGATACGGGCGCCCAAGTTGAAAGCTGTATTTGCTGTTTCGAGGTTGAAATACAGATAAGCCTTCACTCAGGCGCCCGGGAGGTCCCAGGCACCCTGGTCAGAGGTTTTATCAGCCGCGGCGAGGTCGGCGCGGGGATAAGGTTTGACCGAGTTCATAGGGGCGCCCCCAGCGTATCAGGCGCCCGCATGAAGCCTATATAAGGGGCTTCGACCCCTCTGCTTCAAACACAACTGTTGAAAGTGATTCTGAGCATTCTGACCGACGACAACGCGCTAAAAACGAGGCTTTATGACTAGGAGGCTCTAGGAGGAAGTGCGCAGCATTTCAGAGGTCCAGATCGGCCGAGTTTCAAACCCTAGTTGTTCGGTTTGCATTTATTATTCTGTACTTACTTTGCAATACTTTTGATTGTACTTCTACACTATAAGACGGGTTTTCTCCACCTCCGTAAATTCCAGAAAAGAGACCAATAGTGGACTCACGCCGAGTACATAGGCCTTGGACGTACTAACCCAGGGGGATCGGGAACCAAGTAAATAAATCCCGCTGTGTCCTTGTGTTCTTTCTATTTTATTTTCCGCTGCACTAACACTCTGAGTCCAATATGAACGAAAGTCTTACGAAGTTTCCGAAAAAGTTTTTACGACCGATATTCACCCCCCCTCTATCGACGGCACCGGTCCTACAAGTGGATCAAAGTCAGGCCGCTCTTCGTCGGACTAATCGTCGATAGAGCAACGCCGCCAAGAGTTGAGGGGGAGCCCAGGGGTGAATCAGGTACATTTTAATTTTAAATGTCAAATTTTAAATTCCATGTTATATGCTTCACGTGTAGGGTGAGAGGGCACTATAAAAATCAGTGCCCTACTCATAAAACTCGATCTACAGCACCGGCGGCAAAGGAGGCACCAGCGCCAGGAGTCGGGAGGAACAAGGACCACATCAGATGCTTCAAATGCGAGAAGTATAGACACTACAAAAACAAGTGTCCGGCGAAGGTACGGAAAATTTACATTCCAAAAATTTTACAAATTCCTGCACTGTCTTATGATGATTTAATTAATTTCTATTTCTCTGATAAATTAGATTTACTGCATAGTAAAATTAACATTTTGCATGACAAATTAGAAAATGCAGATATGACTAAAATATCAGAAATTAATTATTTAATTCATAACATTAATTCAGTAATTTCTAAAATAAATTATCATAACTTTAATTCTGATAATTTTAATCCTAATAATTTTAATTCTGATAATTTTAATTCTGATAATTTTAATTCAGATAAATTTAATCCTAAGGATAAATCCGAATTCAAATTTGAAAATCCTAAGGATAAATCTGAATTCAAATTTAAAAATCCACTGTATAACTCTGAATTTGAATTTGAAAATCCTAAGGATAATCCAGAAGTTAATTCTGAAAATATTATTTCTGAGGATAATTCTGAAGATGAAATTCTCCTAGATAATAACTTAATTATAGATAATCTTGAAAATTATTATAAAACTTTAACTAGTGGCCCAAATTACTCCTCCTACTTTGAGAATACTAAAAGATGTAATTTTAAGGATGAGGAGGATATGAAACTATCTAAGATAAAGGTCATAGTTAATAAAGTTCACAAAGGTTCAAACAAATCCGAATTGTTAGAAAAATTTGAAAAGATAGATAAAGAAGAAATAGTGGATGAGTCAGAAATTTTCAAAATAATGAAAATGATGAACTTAAAACCACAACTATTAATTAACCAATTCAACCTTAATTATTCAAATCTCAATTAATTCAAATAAATCTCAATTAATTCAAATTAAATTAAATTCAAATTAATTCAAATAATTCAAACTTTAATTAAATTCAAATTCAAATTAAATTAAATTCAAAATATATTAATTCAATTCAAATTCAAATTAAATTAAATTCAAATTAATACAAATTAAATCGTAATTAAATTAAATTCAAATTAATTCAAATTACATCTTAATTCAAAATTCAAATTAATTCAAATTAAATCCTACTTAAATTAATTCGATTAAATCTCAATTAATTCAAACTTAAATTAATTCAAATTAATTCAAACTTAAATTAATTCAAAATTAATTTGATTAAATCTCAATTAATTCAAACTTAAATTAATTCAATTAAATATTAATTAATTCAAACTTAAATTAATTCAATTAATTCTTAATTAATTCAAACTTAAATTAATTTAATTAAATCTTAATTAATTCAAACTTAAATTAATTAAATTAAATTATAATTCAATCTTAAATTAATTCAATTAATCTCTAATTAATTCAACTTCAATTTGAATCCAACTAAATCTTAATTAACTTAAACTCGAACTAAAATAAAATCTTACCCAAACCGCAACAATCAACTTAATAAAATTAAATATGTCAAAGTGGGTTGACATATTCGTGGATTCACACGACATGTATCAAATCGGGAATTTGATACATCTTTAGAAACTTAATTAAATGATTTGAATTGCTTGACTCATGCATAACTGTCATGCCATGCATATGCAATTTTCTTAAAATATATGTCATGTCATTCACGTTTAATTTTATGCATAAATTAGAACGGCTATAGGAAAAAGATTATTTGAAACTTGAACAAGCTAGTATTGGGTGGAGGTGAGATGATAGTACGTTAGGGAAGCCATCTTGGCGGAACTAGTCGAAGCTACCGATCCAAGACCCAAACTAGTTAGACCAAAATCTTTCAAGGAGTAACTTGAAAATGGATTTTCAATAAAAGTCTTTGTCAAGGAAAGGGTTGATGATCCAATAAGGCTACGACCAAAGAAGGCCTAGTGCCTCGCCAAGACCTGGAAGCCGATTATTGAAAACCAAATTCATTTTACTATTGTCAGATTTGAATCTAACACAAGCTTCAATCAATCTTAGACTTAATAATAAATTAAGTAAAATGATTCAAGTATCTCACAATACACCCATGAGGCAACCATGCATGCTGTATTGAGACATCTAAAATGGGTGAGATGTTAAGGACTAATAAATTGAAAAATAGTTTTCAAAATTGTTAGAATACTTTCTAAAAATATATTTTCAAAATAGTGCCTCAACATAATAATGTTTTTATAAATTTTATGCTTGACTGATTGCCAATATAGTATATGTTTTCAAAAATTATATCCCTTTGAAAATTGTTTGACTCACACAAATAGACACAAGCCTCTTAGGACAACACTAAAGTTCCTTAGGGCACTTAGATAGAGTCAAATGGTGTCGGGTACAAGGGGAGTTTTTCTTTTTTTTTTAAAATACTTTTTGAAAACTGTGCTTTAAGTCATTATCACTTGTGTTTCCAAAAAATTATATTTTCAAAAATTACCTGTTGCTTTGACTTTGATAAACCCTAAAGACACAGAGGAAGGTCCACTTCATGATCTAAAAGGACTCCTAGGATGTGTCAGATTTAGGGGGAGTCTGAGTCAAACTTCTGACAAGTTTTAAATTATTTATGGTGAAAATTATTAGATTATTCTTTTGATCTGAATCAAACCTTAAGACTCAGAGGAAGAGTACTTGTGGTCAACAAGCTTCCCAGGACTGAGTCAAGTTTAGGGTGAGGTCAAATTAAAAGAATTATTTAATAACATGTTTTCATATCTTCAAAATCTTGCTAAAAATATAAGTCTTTCAAAATACTATTACTCTATTTTTCAGAATTTTTGTGGCTTATGAAATTATTTTTGAAACAATATTTACTTGGGTTGGAGAATTTCCAGGACACCTAGGAAAATGTCCTTGTAGTTAACAAGGTTTCCTAGGATTGTGTCAGACTGGAAAAGAAACCTAGTCAAGTAAAATATTATGTTTTCGAAAGGTACCTATATTTTTCAAAGTCTAATCTTTTTCAAAAGTACTTAATTTTTCAAAAATTCAATATATTTTTCAAAAGTACTTACATTTTTCAAAGCTCTAATATTTTTCAAAAATACTTGCAGTTTTCAAAAACTCAAAAACACTTACATTCTTGAAATCTCCTTTCTAAATGTTTTTTCTAAAGAAATTTAAGTACTTAGTATTACTATGCTTTCAAAAATTTATACTAAGTATTTTCAAAATGTTGTCATTGTTGGTGCAAGAATTCTTGATTTTTTTTTATGTATGACAGAGGGGGAGAGATGCGCCTTAAGTTAGAAATAAATGGTTTTCTTCTCTTACCAAAGGATAAATTAATCAAAATGTATGTTTTCAAAAAGGGGAGAGTGAAAGTTAGAATTTTTTTCTATTTTTCCTAGAGGATCAAAAATGGATTTTCAAAACCTAGGTCAAACATCAAAAAGGGGGAGATTGTTGGTGCAAGTTGCATCAATGATGTTCTCCTCTAAGTGTTTTAATGTTTGACAATAGACTTAAGTCAATGATACATTGAACAGTGAATGGGAGTTAAGAGAGAGATAACAAAATGGACCAAAGTCCTAGTGAATATAGGCAATAAGTCCTGGTTCGGAGAATTGGGCACTAAGTCCTAGCAAAGGGCTGGGCACCGAAGACCTGCTCGAAAGGTGGGCACTATGTCCTGATCGAGGATTGGGCACTAAGTCCTGGCAAAGGGCTGGCCACCGAAGTCCTGGTCGAGGACTGGGCACGAAGATCTGGCCGAGGGTTGGGCACCGAAGTCCTGGACTTAGGGTTTGGGCACGAAGAGTTGGTCCGAGGGATTGAGCAACTTAGCTGAGCGATGACTAAAGACAGAAGTAGAGACGGGTCAGGGTTCGGGCGTCTCGAGGTCTGGAAGTATTGGAAGCTAAGCAAAAGTCCACCCGAAGGACTGGGTGGCAACCGTCTCCTGAGAGGAGTAGGTGAAAGGCGCGTTCTTGGGGGTTGGAACATGCGTCGGTTCGACCTAGGGTTTCGTGAAAATCTGAAGTCCGAACCAAGTCCTTAAGGCTAACATTGTATGTATATTTGCTTTTTGTTTGTGTATCTTGCAGGTACCAAGAACCGGAGACAAAGCAGGCAAAAGGCTGGAAAGCAGCCAAGCCAGGCGCCCCTAGTGATGGGGGCACCCAGATCAATGAAGGAAACCCAGTTTTGGGTTGAATGCCTTGAAGCCAGGCGCCCAGTGAGGTTCAGGCGCCCAAGCCAAAGAGGAAAGTTGCAATTTCATGAAGTAAGCAGAATAGGCTTCCATTTAGGCATCCGGGATGATACGGGCACCCAAGTTGAAAGCTGTATTTGCTATTACGAGGTCGAAACACAGATAAGCCTTCACTCAGGCGCCCTGGTCAGAGGTTTTATCAGCCGCGGTGAGGTTGGCACGGGGATAAGGTTTGACCGAGTTCATAGGGGCGCTCCCAGCGTATCAAGCGCCCGTATGAAGCCTATATAAGGGGCTTCGACCCCTCTGCTTCAAACATAACTGCTGAAAGTGATTCTGAGCATTCTGACCGACGACAACTCACTAAAGATGAGGCTCTACGACCGGGAGGCTCCAGGAGGATGTACACGGCACTTCGGAGGTCCTGATCGGTCGACTTTCAAACCCTAGTTGTTCGGTTTGCATTTATTATTCTGTACTTACTTTGCAATACTTTTCATTGTACTTCTACACTGTAAGACGGGTTTTCTCTGCCTCCAGAAATTTTAGAAAAGAGACCAATAGTGGACTCACGCCGAGTACATAGGCCTTGGACGTACTGACCCAGGGGGGTCGGGAACCAAGTAAATAAATCCTGCTGTGTCCTTGTGTTCTTTCTATTTTATTTTCCGCTGCACTAACACTCTGAGTCCAGTACGAACGAAAGTCTTACGAAGTTTCCAAAAAAGTTTTTATGGCCGATATTCACCCCCCCCCCTCTATCGACGGCACTGGTCCTACACTGGGCACCTAAGACCTAACCGAGGGTTGGGCTCGAAGTCCTGGTTCATGGAATTGGGCATTAAGTCCTGGCCGAGGGCTGGGCACCTAAGACCTGACCGAGGGTTGGGAACGAAGTCCTGGTTCATGGAATTGGGCAATAAGTCCTGGTCGTGGACTGGACACCAAAGTCCTGATCCGGAAGATCGGGCAAAAGTCCAACCGGAGGAGTCGGATGGTAAACTTCTCCTGAGAGGAGTAGGCGAGGGTGTGTTCCCCGGGAAGGGAACATTAGGTGTCGGTTCGATCTAGGGTTTCACGAGAAATCCAAAGTCAGAACCAATCTTTAAGTCTAAGATTATTTGTATATTTGTCTTATCTTTGATTATCTTGCAGGTACTTAGAGTTGGAGGCAAGATGGAAGAGCAAACGCAGGGAAAATGGCAACTAGAAGAAGCATCCAGGGCGCCTGAATGCATACAGGCGCCCCAGGCTTCAAGGTTCCCCAGAGTGGGGCAGGCCCATCACAGGCACCTGTTAATACAGGCGCCTGAGGCCTCCTAGGTGCCTGGGATGGACCCAGGCACCCTGGATGGCTGTTCTGATCCGTTCACAAAGTTCGCGATTACGGATGAGTTTTTGACCGTATAGAGACGCCCCAAAGGCTCTAGGGCACCCGAGAAGAAGCTATAAAAGGGGCTTCGACCCCTCAACTTAGAATAATATCATTCGTAACATCTTTCTAAGCATTCTGAGCAAAGAAAAAGTGTCAGAGTCGAAGCTCTGCGACCAAGGAGACTCTAGGAGGAAGTGCGTTGCACTTCGGACTTCCAGATTGGCCGGATCGTCGACTTTAATTTTGGTTTGCTTTTATTTTACGAATTTAATTTACTTATTCTTTTGGTTGTAAAACTTGCATTGTAAGACGGGTTTCTCCACCTCCAGAAAGTCCAGAAAGGAGACCATTAGTGGACGAGCGCTATCCGTGATTAGGCCTTGGACGTACTAACCCTGGGGGGTTGGGAACCAAGTAAAAACCTGCGTGTTTTCTTTGTTTGTTTTTCGTTCCTTATTTTTCCGCTCTACTACTAACTCTTTGACTAGAACGAACGAACGTCGAGTTTCCCGATAAAAGATTTTTTAAGTCGATATTCACCCCCCTCTATCGACGGCACCGATCCTATAGCCTCTTGAAGTGCACCAACACTAGCTCAAGAGCTGGCGAAGGAGGAGAAGAGTCGTTGAATAGATAAAGGAGCCACCACTTCAAACTTGCATGAAAACCCTATATACCCGCGACCTAGGGTTCCCTAATCAATTATCCAATTGATTACCATGTCAAACTTAGTTGTTCAATGGCTATTTTTGAAGCTTAATCGATGAAGAAAATTTTAAATGATTGCTAAATCGATTCAGCATCTTTCTGTACTTTCATGCAATACTGCCATAATCAATTGTCTAATCGATTACGGTCCCCCTTAATTGATTGTCTAATCGATTATGGTCCCCCTTAATTGATTGCCCAATCGATAAAGATTCTCCCTAATCGATTGCTTAATCGATTAAGAGGAGGTTGAATCAATTACCCAATCAATTCAGCCTGCTTCTGTTCTCGTGACACAACTCTCCCAATCAATTACCTAATCGATTCACTCCCTCCTTAATCGATCACCCAATCGATTATGAAGGCTTTATTTGAGAGCAACCAACGCCAATCGATTACCCAATCGATTGGCTCCAACCCTAACTTATGTGCACAAGTCTAGGGATCCCTTGCCTAATCCCGATCAACAGTGACTTGTTAGGACTAACTCATCAAGTGTCCGATCAAACTTTTGACCGACCTGGACTTTCCCTTACCTAGTTCCCAACTAGGACTTTTTCCGTTCCAGCGTGCGATCTCTCTGATCCACCTGGACTTCACCTAGTCCCACTAGGTATGCCTAGTCCTACTAGGACTTTTCCCTTGCCAGCGTGCGATCTCTCTGATCCACCTGAACTTCACCTAGTCCCACTAGGACTTTTCCACATCATGTCTCCAGTCAAGCTTGAATCATTTGACTCACACAATATTCAAACATCTTTGTCAGACATCGAAACACAAGCTCACCTGAGCCTAGTTAAACTAGGTCAACCTTGACCTTACAAAGATTACACCAACAGAGCCAACTGAGTGCTTCTGAGCAGAAATCGAGTGCTTTCGAGTCCACATCGAGCTGTCGAATGCAAAGTTGGTAAAGCCGAGTCAAGAAACCAAAAAGCCCAATTGTTGAATATCATCCCAGCCTGAGTGAGTTGTTATACCGAGTCAGGACAACAATTTCGAGTCAGGAATAGAAACATCGAGGCTCATGTTTGACATAGTTTCCTTAAATAGATTTGTCCTCCTTCGACTATGTTTCGAGGTTACAAAGGATGTTTATTTCCCAAGATATAGTGGTAAATCATGATCACCACCATGCATTGGTCAATCACGGGAAACTAAGTTCGTACTCGAATGATATCGCAAGTAGACCACCAAGAAAAATGCATGACAATGAGGAAGAAACGAGAGGGACAAATACTGGATGAAGGTTTCTTTCTCTTTTCATCTACTTTTTTGCTCAAGGTCATAACCTCCTTATATAGCATATTCATATCTCCGCTGTGTTAGGGTGATAAATTTCACCATTTTATAAAATTCACTCATCTGCCGCATTCATTCATATCTCTGCTACAAAAATATGTCAGAATAAAAGTCATTCATTGCCTTTACTCGCCAACTGTTGGTCAACCATCAATGGGTGATTATGGATTTTGTATTAATCGCATTAGTGCATTCGTTACTACAGACGTCAGTGGGATCGTTGTAATCGATAGAGGGAGGGGGTGAATATCGATAATGTAAATTTTTCAAAAATACGGAGTTAAACCCAGCAGAAATAAGTAAATCAAACACGACTAATGCGATTTCTTTTTATTTGGTTCGGAGTCTGTAACGACTCCTACTCCAAGCCCCACGGTCCCTGACCATTTACGTTGGACAATTCTATAATTCAAAAAAAGCTTTACAAGTATATGAACTTAAGTACAGAACAGAAATTAAAGTTTTTATACCGACGACACTTAAGAAGAAATCCTGAGTTTGTTGAAGTGGTGTGTCGTCGATCTTGAACGTTGTCGGCGCAGAACGCTTGAGCACGGAAGCTTGTCGTAGTGTGTTTGAGTGCTTGAGTTGATGTTTTGAAGCAAAGGGGTGAAGCCCCTTTTATAGTAGCTTCTCAGGCGCTTGATGGCTCTTGGGCACCTACCACGTCACTCGATTTGGCTGCATCCTTATCCACAGACTCGGCCAACACTTATCGCCATTCTTGGGCGCCAGGGACAACTAAGGCACCTGTGAGCTCACAGGCACTTGTTAGCTGACGTGGCACAGTCGCTGGAAGAATCCCTTCTGGGGTGCCTAATACCATTCAGGCGCCTGGGTTCTCAGGCGCCTGAACCCTTTCAAGCGCTTGGTATCGCAACAGCCCACTTCTTTCAGCCAACAACCAGGGTTAGTCCAAGAACACAATAATATAATTAATATTCATAAAATAACAACTAGAGCTATCTTGGTTCTGAATTTGGATTTCATAATGAAATCCTAATTCGAATCGACGCCTACTATTCCCTCTTTCGGGGAACGCATCCTCACCTACTCCTCTCAGAAGATGTTATTTTTTACCAACTGGCTCCTCTAGTTGGACTTTTGCTCGGCCTCAGAGACTCTCGGATCTCAAGACGTTCGTACCTCGACCCATCTCTACTTTTGTCCGCAGTCCTCACTCGGCTAAGTCTCTTGCCCGATTTTCTGGATTAGGTCTTCGGTGCCCAATTCCCGACCAGGTCTTCTTGCCCAATTCCTTGAACCAGGTCTTCATGCCCAACCCTCGGTCAAGTCTTCGGTACCCAGTCCTCGACCAGAACTTCATGCTCAACCCTACAGGTCAAGATTTCATACCTAGATCAACTAGGACTTTCCTACACACTTAGTAGAATCATCATATCACAATATAAACTTAACTTTGAACCCTTTGCCATTATAAAACTAGGTTCAATCTGGTGCTTCCGGCACTAACAATCTCCTCCTTTTTGATTTATGGCAACCCAGTTAAAAAGTTAAGTTAAAACACATGAATAAGAAATAATCCACAATTAAGCACAAAGATAAGACATAATAAGTTAATAACAAATTCTTTTCATTCTCCCCCTTGATTAGTAATTTCCCCACTTTTAGGACATTTCAAATTTTTGAAAAATCTTGGAAAATTGAAAAATTACATAAAGCTCTCCCTTGATTTGAAATCCTCCCCCTGAAGCTTTTAAAAACATACAATTTTCATTTTGAAATTTTTTTCTAATTTTTGAATAGTATTACTTTTTGAAAATCTTCTGAGTATTACAAATTCCAAAAACTTTAAGTTAAAGAAAAACACTTTTGAGAAAGAGTCAACTTTTTTGAGAAAAAAACATTTAATTTAACTTCACTTTTTCTACTAAAATTTAATTTTTAACTTCACTTTTTTACTCTCCCCCTTTGCTGTATATCAAAAAAAAACATTCTTTTTGCAAAATATATTTGAAAGAAAATTTTGACTAAGGAATGATTGTGTATCAGAGCTCATTAGTCTTGCAACATAAATCATGAGGAAAAAAACAAGTCAAGAATGTCACTGATATGTAACAAGTACTGAATTATGAATTAAGCAAGATCAGTAGTAAACCAAGTAAGTAGAAATTAAAAGTGACAATTGAACCAAGTTGACAATCCTAGTGAGTCCAACCATGAAAAAAAATATTCATTTAATTAAGAATTTTGAAAAATTAATCAAATCATAATTTCTTGGGTCCATCAAGTGTTAGTCAAGTTTTATAACAGTTACTTACTAACTATTATAAAACAGTTGCTTTTACTTGGGTTAGTCAAGTTAAGTAGTCTGATCAAGTTAGACTAACTTGATTGATGTTCAACTGTATTTATTGTCCAAACTGCTCTTGATGCACTAACTTAAAACATCTTGAGTCAAGGCATAAACCTAAGCATCTCAACCCAATCTAGGTTATCAATCAAAGTATCTTAATGTGCTTGTGAGATAGATGATGACTTCTAAATCTATAGGAACATGTAAACTAGGATTAAGTCCTAAGCTAAGTCCATCACGAAGAAACACCCTAGTTTTAAATGGGGGTAAGTTTTTGAAAAACTAAGTTAGAAAATAAAATTTGTAAAAGAATATAAATTTTTGAAAAGCAATAAATATTTTTAAAAAAATAAAAAGACATCCAAAAATATATATAAATGAAAACTAATCCTATTCTACTGAGCGCATTCCTAGTAGCCTTCTTAGTGAGCTAAAATCAGACTCAGGTATTAGTTTGATGAAAATATCAGCTAGATTAGACTTTGAATCTATATGTGCAAGTATGATTTCACCCCTGGCAATATGATCCCTAACAAAGTGATGTTTAACTTCAATATGTTTAGTTCTAGAATGGTGAATAGGATTTTTTATGATTAATTGAACTAATATTATCAATATACGTCCTACAAAGTTTGGATAGTACACTCTGACTATCCATTTGTCTGGGATGAAAAGCTATGCTGAGACGGAGCTCTGTGCCCATAGCCCTCTGTAAACTTTGCCAGAACTGAGATGTAAAGCGCGGATCTCTATCAGAAACAATACTCAAAAAGACTCCGTGCAATCTGACTATCTCCCGGCAGCACAACTCTGCCAATCAATCAAGAGAATCTACCCTCTGGATAGCTATGAAGTGAGTAGATTTGGTTAGTCGATCCACGACTACCCAAATCGCATCATGACCTCTCCTAGTTCTCGGCAATCCCACACGAAATCCATGGTGATATGTTCCCACTTCCACTCGGAAATGGGGATCCTCTAGAGGAGTCCAGCAAGTCTCTGGTGCTCTACCTTAACCTGCTGACAAACGAGACATCTAGCAACAAAATCCACAATGTCCCTCTTTATACCGTTCAAATAGTAGGAAACATCTCCATTCTCGATACATACGAGTGCTACCAGGATGAATAGTCATACGAGATCGAAGAAGAAGAAGAAGTCGGTCCACTGAGATCGCTTGGCTGCGATTTAGGGCTTGCGAGAAAGAAGAAGGGAAGAGGAAATGGTCGGGTGTTGGCTGCGGCACAGGGAAAAAGGTGAGAAAGGAAAGTTATAAGTGGTTGGTCTTTTTGCAATTTGCCCCTCTGGTTTTGGCATATTCGATGCAGGCCCTTAAGTTTAGGCAACTTTGTGTTTTGGCCCCTCAATATCCAGTATTTTAACATTGGTACTGTATGATCGTACTTGACACCTTTAGATAATAAATTTGGGGGCCAAATTTTTGTTAAAATCGTAACCTGTGATCTTCTTCCTACGGCTTCTGTTTTCGTCGAGCCCTATGGTGTGCGATCGATCACGGTCACGGAGCAACGAGTTCTGCTCCCTTCCTGACCTCGCCGGAGCAAGACCTTGCCGATCTTCTTTTTTCCCTCACGGCTACTGGTGAGTCCGTTACCTCAATTGCGCATCCGATCTGGTGAGGCTAGCTGATTCGATTTGATGGTGATCTGGGGGTTGATGCTTGGTTCCAGGTGGTGGCTGGGTCTTGATCTCTTTGCTCGGCTACTGGGATCTGTTGGTATGGATTTGGTTGTTTCCATCTCTTGAGTGTGATCTTGTGTTGTTGATCAGTTATCGAATGGAGTAGAAGGTAGTAGTTTTGATTTAATTCTCTAATGATGCCGTGGAACTCTAAGGTAGGATGTTTTTGCCAAATTCGTAATCTGATCACAAAATCTTCTGTTCTGTTCTTGGTGTCTCTGATCTCTTTTATCAGATTTGGAATTGTTGGATTTGTGTTCTTGTTTGGGTAGGTTTTTGCGTGAGTTTGAATTGGAATGGTTGATATCGAGTTGGCTTTCTTTGATCTGTTGAATTAGAGGTTGTTGTAATTTTTGTGTTGCTGTGAGATTTGTCAATGGTTTGGAGTTGATGGATGCTTGAATGTTATCTGGCCGAGCCATCTTGATCAAGTTCTGTAGCCATGGATTAGGGTTCTGATCCTCAGTAATTGGAGATGCTTGTATCTTGGTCGTAGTTGTGTGTCCTGATCTGCCATGGTTTGGTTGAGCTGTGATGTTGTTCATGTCCAAGTTGGGGACATTTTCATTCATGGCATTGGTTGCAGTTTGTATGATGCATAGGATGGGTTTAAATCCTAGGGAACAGGTCAGCAGGGTGAGTGTTTGGATCTGTGTTGGTATGGTTGGTTTGGTTTGAGTTAGACCTAATCTGAATCTAACCTTGGTTGATTGGGTTTGGTCATTTAATAAATTATCCAATTAGCTAAGTTGTATTTGTTATTTGTTTTTGATGCAGGACATTTAGTTGATTCACTTGTCGCGGATATTATTTTGGACGGGGGTTCTCGTCGCCTAGACTTCTTTATATCGAGGCAGGTACCCTTGACTTATCTTTATTAGATATAGTCACCTGTTATGCATAGTTAGATATGATAGCAGCAGGGATATCTGTTAGTTTTGTTCCTGTACTTTATTTCGGTACTTGTTATCTGCTGAGAGATTACTGTTTACTGTTCCATGTTACTATATTTATTGGATCTACAGACATCATACCTTATACCTCACGTTAGGGTTTAGGTTATGGTGCATACCAGCTATTTGGACTACTACACATCATGTAGTTGACAGTAGGGTTAGATATCGGGTGATGCATGGGATAGTGACATGCATCATTGTGCACGTAGCATAGGTGGACGACCTTTGACTCCCTGGAGGTTAAGATGGGTCGTCGTACTTGCTACTCGTGTAGGGGCATATGTAGGTGACCTTTGACTCCCCTAGTGGTTGAGATGGGCTATCAGACCTGCCACATGACCTGTTGTGCAGTCCCGGTGGCGGTCCCCGGCGCTGCAACAGGTCCCCTACCTATCCGATGATAGCGAGGGGCGTTTAGAGAGTTACATCACCCGATGGCGGGGTACGTTCATGGTCTTCGACCCGACCCATTCGGTCTCGCGTGTGCATCATAGACAGTCTGTTCATGTAGGAAGACCAGGTCAGAGCCCTACCCACTCGGTTCGCATGTTTCCGTGACCTAGACCGATTGGAGTCAGGGGTGACCCATGCTGCATCATGAGCTTGCTGTGCATTGATGCATATGGTTGTGATTGCTGCACATGATTGTTGCATTTGGTTGACATGCATACTATCGGGTTTGGTTCGACACAAGTAGGTATATTCCTCCTTCGCTGGTTCAGCTATGTTCTTACTATTACTGTATACTATCGGGTTTGGTTCGATACAAGTAGGTATGTTCCTCCTTCGCTGGTTTAGCTACGCTCTTAGTATTACTATATACTATCGGGTTTGGTTCAATAAAGGTAAGTATATTACTCCTTCGCTGGTTCAGCTATGCTCTTAGTATTACTGCACTTCATTTTGTAGTTGCTGGCGACTTATTGTTATTATATCTCCCTGTGCATATTTGTGTATCCGCTGAGTTCTTGGACCCACACCGTTAGACCTGTGTTTTTCTCCATTTCAGGATGATCGACTGAGGTGCCCGACTGTCTGTCCCGGTTTGCGTAAGTCGAGACGATTTCGATGTTCTATCTGTACTTGTTGTGGGTACATGTTGGTACCCTTCCCGTTTACGTTTTATTTCACTTTACATTTTCCGCTGCTGTATATTCGATATGGTTGTACTTATTCGTGTTTGTATGTTTTGTCGTAAGTCGTACCAGCACTGCGACCCTCTCGATGCTTCGGTGCTTCATTCCAGCCCCATCGGCTTGGGTACAGGCTTACCGAGAGGGTCACAGTGCTATGGTTTTTGAATTGTCCGCCGGGAAGAGGGAGCAGCAGTTCGGTCGGTACCGGACGAGCGGCTCCTCGGGGCGTGACAAATACGTGACAATTTATTTGTCACGCCCCGAGGAGTCGCTCGTCCGATACCGACCGGATAGCTACTCCCTCGTCCCGGCGGACAATCCGAAAAACTACTAACCACCACGACTACCTCAGCTTGCTTGTACCGTAGCCTATAGGGCTGGAACGAGCGACTATATAAAAAGAAAAACGGAAACGACGATAAACCTGCATATCGGTATGACTTACGACAAAACCAAAATGGAATCAAGGCCTCCATGGTACACAAAAGTACAACTATACTACCACGAAAATGGACGACACAAGCACAACATACCACAGCGGAAATGAAAAGAACAAAACGAATAAAGGAAAGGGTACCGACATGCACCACAACCAAAATACAAGACAACCCCGGAAATCGTCTCGGAGACACAGGAACTGGGACAGGCAGTTGGGCAATCCAGACGATCATCCTGAAAGGAGAGAAACAAGGCTAACGGGGTGAGTCCAAAGAACTCAGCGAATACAATCCAATATGCACCGGAAGCTATACTAGCAGTAAGTCACCATCTATCACAATAGTGAAAATAAATGCAGTAAAAAGAAATGTAGAACTGAACCATAAGTAATAAAGGAAGTACATATCTACCTGCGTCGATCCATACCCAATAGCATGCATGTCAACCAAAAGCTGCAACCAAGTGCAGCAAACACAACCAAGTGCAGAGATGCAAAGCATGCTCATGATGCAACATGGGTCACCCCTGACGCCAATCGGCCACCGTCGTGCATCACACGAAACCGAGTGGGTAGGGCTTTGACCAGGTCCTCCCTCCACTCAGACAGTCACTGTCGCGCACCACACGATACCGAACGAGCAGGGTCTCAGACCAGAACGTACCCCGCCCTAGGGAAAAGTACGCTCTCTCATCCCTACTATCTCCAAACAGAATAGGGGACATGCTGCAGCGCCGCGGGTACGCCACCGGAACTACACGACAGGTCATGTGGCAGGTCTGACGGCCCATCTCAACCACTAGGGGAGTCAAAGGTCGCCTACATATGCCTCTACACGAATAGCAAGTCCGACGACCCATCTCACCCTCCATGGAGTCAAAGGTCATCCCCTATGCTACGTGCAACAATGATGCATGTCACTATCCCATGCATCATCCACTATCTATCCCTACTGTCATCTATATGATATGCAGTAGTTTAGATCACCGGTATGCACCATAACCTAAACCTTAGCGTAAGGTATAAGGTAAGTTGTGCATACAATCAATCCATGCAGAAATAGTAAGCAGTAAGCTAACAGATACCACTACCGATGCAAGAGTACAGAGATAAAGGTATCAGATATCCCTACTGCTAACTATATCTATCTATGCATAAAAAGAGGTACCCGCCTCGATATAAGGAAGTCCGAGCGACGAAAACCCCTCGTCCAAAAATAAAATCCGCAACAAATGAACCAACTCAAAGCTCTGCATCAAAACAAATACAACTTATCTAAATATACAACCAATAAGATACTTAGCCAAATATATCATCTAATTTAATTAGGATCAATTCTAATTAATTAATCCTAATTAAACATCCAACTTCCTATACCCAAATCAAATTCAACCGACTTAGGTTTTATTCGCAAACAAATACGATCCAACTTAAATCTAAACCCCATAACCTAATCAAACACTCAGATCAGCAACCTGTGATATCCGAAGCCAACACCCCAATCCCAACCTAAACAGATTCAAAAAGATATGAAGAACTCAGAAGAACCGAAACTCCACCACACACATATCACAGCTCACGGCATCCTCCAACCAGATCAAATCACACACTGAAACAGAAATCAACACAAAGGAAACGACTACAAAACCCACCATCTGATATCCGAACCATAGATACAAGGAAATCTGATTAAGAACAACCACTACACAGTTCATCTTCACAACAACTGAACTCACGCAAAAACAAACAAGGCCTAATTCCTATGATCTACCGCAGCATACCACCAAGACAGAAACAAGAAACCCCAACATGAAACAGATCATCCACCGCCCCGCAAAAATAGAGAACAGAAAGTCAAATCCCATCCAAATTCGACATGGTCAGAAACATCCAATATTCAACTAAATTCTAAATTATAACTCACAATCAGTAGAACAGTACATGGATCAGCAACATAGCATGCTAAAAACGAATCAGAGGCCTAAATTCAACTAGATCTACACTAAGAGAGTCTTACCTGAGATCGCTCGCGAGCTTGACCCTTCGCTCCGAATTGGCAGAGAAACCCAATAGAAGAGTTAAACACAAGAAACAAACCCTAGATCACAGGTCCTGAACCCTAGATCGCAGAAATCACACCCAAACACCGAATTAGAAACCAAGAAGGATCCATAACAGAACAATCGTACAAGAGACAGAAAATGAGATCTCCTCCTCAACCTACCCAGAAATCAGAGATAGAAGACGACGCTCTGCTCCGCCTGGATCTGAGCTGCCCTATTGCAAAGGGAGAAGGATGGCGATTTCGCACATGAGCCGATTAGAACCTGCCGAAGAAGATGATGGTGACTCAAGTCCACCGGATCTCGGTTAGCACCGGCGACACCACAGCGCAAGGGAGACAGGGTCTACTCCAACCTCCCAGTTGCGACAGAGGAGAAAAGAGGGATCACGGAATCGAGAAAGAAAATAGAAGAAGAGAAAGAAATATCGGGCGAAAGGAGAGAGAGGAAGCAAAAATAAGTGGATGGCATTTTTGCACTCCACCCCTCCAATCTTCGACCATTCGTATAGCCACCATTAATTTATCCCTTTTTACCTTTTAGCCCTCTGAGATTCCGTATTTTAACATTCTCCCCCACTAATAAAAATTTGGTTCCCAAATTTCGTTGTCACTTGTGCTAGGTACGATCATATAGCACAAAATACTGAACTACTCACCCACCCGTACCTCAATCAAACAAGTGGGGGTAGCGAGCTCGGATAAAATCCTCAAGCTCCCAGGTTGCCTCGGCATCCAAATGGTGCTGCCATCCATCCTTAACCAGTCGGATTGCCTTGTTCCGCAACCGACGCTCCCCATACTCCAAGATTCGTACCGGAACCTCCTCGTAGGTAGCATCTGGCTGCAGGGAACCGGTACCACTGATAGAATGTGTGTTGGTCGGCCATATATCTCCTCAGCATAGAGACGTGGAATACATCATGTACACCGGTCAATGAAGAAGGAAGTGCCAGACGGTAAGCTACGGCTCCGATCCGCTCCAGAATCTGGAAAGGTCCACTGTACCGCGGAGCTAGCTTACCTCTAATTCCAAATCTCTTTACCCCTTTCGTGGGTGAAACATGAAGAAAAACATGGTCGCCTGCCAAGAACTCCAGAGGTCTCCGTCTCTGATCTGCATAACTCTTCTGGCGGTCCTGGGCCTCTGACATCCTCCGTCTGATAGTGCGTACAAGCTCTGCCTCCTGTTAAGCTCTCTCTGGTCCTAGACGTTGGGCCTCTCCAACCTCCTCCCAGAGGGTGGGTGTCCGACATGGCCTACAATACAATGCCTCATACAGCGCCATCTGAATCGCCGAATGATAGTCGTTGCTGTAAGCGAACTCCACCAAGTATAAATGATCCTCCCAACTACCTCTGAAATCCAAAACACATGATCTCAATAGGTCCTCCAATGTCTGAATCGTACGCTCTGGCTGACCATCTATCTGCGGGTGAAATGTTGTACTGAACCGAAGATCCGTCCCCATGGCCCTTTGCAGGCTCTACCAAAAACGAGAGGTGAATCAAGGATCCCTATCTGATATAATGCTTAGGGGTACTCCATGCAATCTGACGATCTCCCGACAATATAACTCCGCTAACCTGTCGAGCGAATCCATCCTCCGGATAGCTAAGAAATGTGCCGATTTGGTTAATCGATCAACGATCACCCAAATCGCATCGTGACATCTCCTAATCCTGGGCAATCCTACCACAATGTGTCCACTGATCACCTCCAGGGTCAAATATATGTTATAACCTGATACCGTAAATACGAACAAGTGTCATAATGCAAACAAACCACAACTACGCTAAGATGCATCAAGTGCACCTGATCGCAGTGACATGTGTCACTCTCTCGACGTGCTCTGACTATCGCTATATCGGGTAGCCAAGAGACAGGACAGCCTAGCACCAATGGTTGTTTAACCCAAAAACCACGTATGCACAATGCAGGAGAAGCCAACGCATCTGGGCTATGCAAGATGCATGAATAGCCAACGCACCTGGGCTATGCGGAATGCATGAACAGCAAACACACCTGGGGCTATGCAGGATGCATGAGTAGCTAATGCACCTGGAGCTATGCGGAATGCATGAATAGCCAGCGTACCTGGGCCTATGTAAGATGCATGAATAGCCAACGCACCTGGGGCTATGCAAGATGCATGAGTAGCCAACGCACCTGGAGCTATGCGGATTGCATGAATAGTTAATGCACCAGGGGCTATGCAGAATGCATGAATAGTCAACGCACCTGGGGCTATGCACGATGCATGAGTAGCCAACGCACCTGGGGCTATGTAAGATGCATGAGTAGCCAACGCACCTGGGACTATGCAGAATGCATGAATAGCCAACGCACCTGGGGCTATGTAGAATGCATGAATAGCCAACGCACCTATGGCTATGCAAAATGCATGAATAGCCAACTCACCTGTGGCTATGCAAGATGCATGAATAGCCAACACACCTGGGGCTATGCAGAATGCATGAATAGCCAACGCACCTGGGGCTATGCAAGATGCATGAATAGCCAACGCACCTGAGCTATGAAGAATGCATGAATAGCCAACGTACCTGGGGCTATGCAAGATGCATGAATAGCCAATGCACCTGGGGCTATGCAGAATGCATGAATAGCCAACACACCTGGGGGCTATGCAAGATGCATGAATAGCCAATGCACCTGGGGCTATGCAAGATGCATGAATAGTCAACACACCTGGCGCTATGCAAGATGCATGAATAGTCAAAGCACCTGGGACTATGCAGAATGTATGAATAGCCAACGCACCTGGTGTTATTCAAGATGTATGAATAGCCAACGCACCTGGGGCTATGCAGAATGCATGAATAGCCAACGCACCTGGGGCTATGCACGATGTATGAGTAGCCAAGGCACCTGGGGCTATGCAGAATGCATAAATAGCCAACGCACCTGGGGCTATGCAAGATGCATGTGTAGCCAACGCACCTGGGGCTATGCAGAATGCATAAATAGCCAACGCACCTGGGGCTATGCAAGATGCATGTGTAGCCAACGCACCTGGGGCTATGCAGAATGCATGAATAGCCAACGCACCTGGGGCTATGTAGAATGCATGAATAGCATGCAGAATGCATGAATAGCCAACGCTCCTAGGGCTATGCAGAATACATGAATAGCCAACGCACCTGGTGCTATGAAGAATGCATGAATGACGACCCGTCTCAACCTCTCGGAAACACGGGGTCGCCCAAGTATACCTCTACCCTTTTTAACATGGTTGACAACTCATGTTCCACCACTAGGAAGCCAAGAGTCGTCCCTACACACATAGAACCGACGTGATGCATGACATCATCTCATGCAACACTTCCTAACTAATCCTACAATCATCAACATGATACGTAGGAGTCTAAGATTAATCACGCAGCATAGTCGTAACTAAAACGGATTGACCACAGGTCATCCAGCTAAACTATATCTACGAGTACCGACCGGCCAAGTATATAAGTCGATAAACAATCCCATCAAAATAAAGAAATGTCTAACACTACACTAAACAATGCATACAAAAGAGGTAACTGAGTCATGAGATATACCTCGTGTCGCCTGGAGGAGTCCCGTCGCCGCCATGTCCCAATCACGTCCATCGAGAAAATGACTTCGGCATAAAATCCGAAAGACAACCACAAGACCACAAGGTATCTCGAGAACCTGCGCTCTGATACCAAATAAATTGTCACTCCCCAAGGAGTCGCTCGTCCGATACCGACAGGATAGCTACTCCCTCGTCCCAGCGGACAATCTGAAAAACTACTAACCACCACAACTACCTCAGCCTGCTTGTACCGTAGCCTATAGGGCTGGAACGAGCGACTGTATAAAAGAAAAATAGAAATTTACGATAAAGCTGCGTACCGGTACGACTTACGACAAAACCAAAACGGAATCAAGGCCTTCATGGCACACAAAAGTACAACTATACTGCCATGAAAATGGACGACACAACAGAGCATAACATACCACAATGTAAATAAAAAGAACAAAATGGGTACCGACATGCACCATAACCAAAATACAAGACAACCCCGGAAATCGTCTCAGAGACACAGGAACTGGGACAGGCAGTTGGGCAATCCAGACGATCATCCTGAAAGGAGAAAAACAAGGCTAACGGGGTGAGTCCAAAGAACTCAGTGAATACAATCCAATATGCACAGGAAGCTATACTAGCAGTAAGTCACCATCTATCACAATACTGAAGATAAATACAGTAAAAAGAAATGCAGAACTGAACCATAAGTAATAAAGGAAGTACATACCTACCTGCGTCGATCCATACCCAATAGCATGCATGTCAACCAAATGCAGCAACCAAGTGCAGCAAACACAACCATGTGCAGAGATGCAAAGCATGCTCATGATACAACATGGGTCACGCCTGACACCAGTCGGTCACCATCGTGCATCACACGAAACCGAGTGGGTAGGGCTTTGACCAGGTCCTCCCTCCACTCAGACGGTCACTGTCGCGCACCACGCAATACCGAACGAGCAGGGTCTCAGACCGGAACGTACCCCGCCCTAGGGAAAAGTACGCTCCCTCATCCTTAACTATCTCCAGATAGAATAGGGGACCTGCTGCAGCGCCGCGGGTACGCCACCGGAACTACACGACAGGTCATGTGGCAGGTCTAACGGCCCATCTCAACCACTAGGGGAGTCAAAGGTCGCCTACATATGCCTCTACACGAATAGCAAGTCCGACGACCCATCTCACCCTCCAGGGAGTCAAAGGTCATCCCCTATGCTACGTGCAACAATGATACATGTCACTATCCCATGCATCATCCACTATCTATCCCTACTGTCATCTATATGATATGCAGTAGTTTAGATCACCGGTATGCACCATAACCTAAACCCTAGCGTAAGGTATAAGGTAAGCTGTGCATACAATCAATCCATGCAGAAATAGTAAGCAGTAAGCTAACAGATACAACTACCGAAGCAAGAGTACAGAGATAAAGGTATCAAATATCCCTACTGCTAACTATATCTATCTATGCATAAAAAGAGGTATCCGCCTCGATATAAGGAAGTTCGAGCGACGAAAACCCCTTGTCCAAAAATAAAATCCGCATCAAATGAACCAACTCAAAGCCCTGCATCAAAACAAATACAACTTATCTAAATATACAACCAATAAGATACTTAGCCAAAATATCATCTAATTTAATTAGGATCAATTCTAATTAATTAATCCTAATTAAACAGCCATCTCCCTATACCCAAATCAAATTCAACCGACTTAGGTTTTATTTGCAAACAAATACGATCCAACTTAAATCTAAACCCCATAACCTAATCAAACACTCAGATCAGCAACCTGTGATATCCGAAGCCAACACCCCAATACCAACCTAAACAGATTCAAAAAGATATGAAGAACTCAGAAGAACTGAAACTCCACCACACACATATCACAGCTCACGGCATCCTCCAACCAGATCAAATCACACACTGAAACAGAAATCAACACAAAGGAAACGATTACAAAACCCACCATCTGATATCCGAACCATAGATACAAGGAAATCTGATTAAGAACAACCACTACACAGTTCATCTTCACAACAACTGAACTCACGCAAAAACAAACAAGGCCTAATTCCCATGATCTACCGTAGCATACCACCAAGACAGAAACAAGAAACACTAACATGAAACAGATCATCCACCGCCCCACAAAAATAGAGAACAGAAAGTCAAATCCTATCCAAATTCGACATGGTCAGAAACATCCAAGATTCAACTAAATTCTAAATTATAACTCACAATCGGTAGAACAGTACATGGATCAGCAACATAGCAAGCTAAAAATGAATTAGAGGCCTAAATTCAACTAGATCTACACTAAGAGAGTCTTACCTGAGATCGCTCGCGAGCTTGACCCTTTGCTCCGAATTGGCAAAGAAACCCAATAGAATAGTTAAACACAAGAAACAAACCCTAGATCATAGGTCCCGAACCCTAGATCGCAGAAATCACACCCAAACACCGAATTAGAAACCAAGAAGGATCCACAACAGAACAATCGTGCAAGAGACAGAAAACGAGATCTCCTCCTCAACCTACCCTGAAATCGGAGATCGACGCTCTGCTCCGCCTGGATCTGAGCTGCCCTATTGCAAAGGGAGAAGGGCGGCGATCTCGCACACGAGCCGATTAGAACCTGCCGGAGAAGATGATGGTGACTCAAGTCCACCGGATCTCGACTAGCACCGGCGACACCACAGCGCGAGGGAGACAGGGTCTACTCCAACCTCCCGGTTGTGACAGAGGAGAAAAGAGGGATCGGGGAATCGAGAAAGAAAATGGAAGAAGAGAAAGAAATATCGGGTGAAAGGAGAGAGAGGAAGCATAAATAAGTGGATGGCATTTTTGCACTCCACCCCTCCAATCTTCGACCATTCACATAGCCGCCCTTAATTAATCCCTTTTTACCTTTTAGCCCTCTGAGTTTCTGTATTTTAACAGGTTAAATGAAAGCCCTTAAGGGTATGCATCATCCATAATAATTGAGCTACACATTCTCCTAGGGCTATATATTTAGCCTTAGTTGTGGATAATGCAACACAATGTTGCTTTCTACTGCACCAACTAACTAAGCTATGACCTAACATTTGGCAACTTCTATTAGTACTTTTTTTATCTAACTTGCACCCTGCATAATCTGAGTCAGAATAGCCTAGTAGGTCAAAATTTGAAATTCTAGGATACCAAATTCCTACATTTAGGGTGCCTTTAATGTACCTAAAGATTCTCTTGACAACACTTAAGTGAAATTCCTTAGCACAGGTTTGGTACGTAGCACAAATACCTACTACAAATAAGATGTCAGGTCTACTAACAGTTAGGTAAAGTAGGCTACCTATAGTACTTCTAAAATGCGTCAAGTCTAGTAGTTTTTCTTCTGGGTCACTATATATTTTAATGTTTGTTGCCATAGGAGTATTTATGACTTTAGAGTTTTCCATTCTAAATTTTTTAATTAATTCTTTTGTATATTTAAATTGATGGATATAATTTCCATCTCTAGTTTGTTTAATTTGAAGTCCTAAGAAAAAGGTTAGTTCACCAACAAGGCTCATTTCAAAATCACTTTTCATTACTTTTATAAAAAATTTTAAAGAAATTTGTATTGGTTGAACCAAAAAGTATATCGTCTACATAGATTTGGGCAATAAAGATGTCATTTTTAAAGGATTTAACAAACAGGGTTGGGTCAATTTGGCCATGGTTAAATCTCTTAAAAACTAAGTAATTGGATAGTCTTTCATACCAGGCTCTAGGTGTTTGTTTAAGTCCATACATGGCCTTTTTAAGTCTAAACACATAATTGGGATGATCTAAGTCCTCAAGTCCTGGAGGTTGACTTACATAAACTTCCTCTTTTATAAATTCATTTAAAAATACAGACTTAACATCCATTTAATACAACTTGAATCCCTTATGGGTTGTATAAGCTAGAAGCATCCTAATTGACTCTAGTCTAGCTACAGTGCATAGGTTTCATCATAATCCAATCATTTAATTTGACTAAATCCTTTAGCCACTAAGCATGTTTTATTTCATACTACTTCTCCTTTGTCATTCAGCTTATTCCTGAAAACCCACTTAGTATTTATCACAGTCTTAACTTTTGGTTTTGGTACTAAGTCCCAGACTTGGTTTCTTTCAAATTAAACTAACTCCTCTTGTATAGCTATAATCCAGTCTGGGTCAGGTTATGTTTCTTCTATTATCTTGGGTTCAATATTAGAAATCAGGGCAACTTGACTTAGGTTTCTATAGGATGACCGTGTTCTAACACATAAGGTTGGATCACCTAAGATTTGATCAGTTCAATGATTTGACCTAGTCCTTGATGATGGTTTAGGTTGTTCAGGTTCAGGTTCAATTGTTAGATTTGGTTCAATTACTAGTTGAACTTCTTCTAGATCTTGATCTGAAGTATTTAGGTTTGGTTGAACATTTGGTGAATTGATTGGGTTAGGCAACATAGTTGATGTTGTTAAAATTTCTTCATCAAATATTACATTTGTGGTTTCTTCAATTTTGAGAGTATGTTTATTATAGACCCTATATACCCTACTTGTGATTGAGTATCCTACAATGATTCCTGGGGTTGATTTTGATTGAAATTTTCCTAGATAATCTTTAGTATTTAAGATATGTACTTTACACCCAAAACCTTTAGATAATATAAGTTAAGTATTCTGTGGTAATAGATTTCATAAGACGTTTTATTGTGTCTTTTGTTAATTAGAACCCTATTTTGAATGTAACATCATGTGTTTATCACCTTTGCCCAAAATTGATTAGATAAATTATATTCATTGAGCATGGTCCTAGCAGCTTCTTGAAGGGTTCAATTTTTTCTTTCAACTATCCCATTTTGTTGGGGGGGGGGGGGTTTAGGGCAGAAAAATTCATCGACATATCCATTAATTTTTCAAAAAATTTTTAATTTTTGGTTTTCAAATTCTCCACCATGATCACTTCTAATTCTTTGGATTTTTGTATCTTTTTGATTTTCAAGTATTTTACATAAATCGTTAAATGTTTCAAAGTTTCATCTTTGGTTTTCAGAAACTTAACCCATGTGCATCTAGAATAATCATCGATAATCACTAAGCAATATCGATTTTCGCTTAGTGACTTGGCTCCATGAGATGCAAATAGGTCTAGGTGTAGGGGCTCAAATGTAGCTTGAGTTAAGTCTGACTGGACAAGTTTGTGGGTTAATTTCGTTTGTTTTCCTTGTTGACATGGGTTACATATTGACTTTTCAAAGTTTCTAAGTTTAGGGATACCCTTAACTAGTCCGTTTTAGCTTAGTTTTGAAATTAATTTCGTGTGAGTGTGACCTAGTCATTTATGCCATAAATTAGTTTCTTCTAGTTGGGTTAGAAAACATTTAGGTGTGAATTGTAGATTAATAGTATAAACATTATTTTTCCTAATTCCCTTAAGGGTTATTTCTGGGTCTTATAAGCTCCTAATAAAGCAGTCTAAATTAGTGAAGGTAACTACATATCCAATATCACATAGTTGACTAATGCTAAGTAAGTTAAACATAAAATTATCAACCAATAACAACTTCTTAATAATGAAATTAGAGTTTAGTTCAATATTATCTGAACCAATTACCTTATGTGTGGCATTATTGCCAAATGCCACTGAACCTAAATTCTTGTACTTGATTATCTCTAGTCATATATCTGGAGCATCCTGTCACGCCCCGAGACCATTGGAGCCGCTGATCCAATATAAAATCGGACAACATCTCCCCTGTCCGTCGGACAATTTACGCATACACACAAACCCACGAAGATATAAAATGGCCTCAGGCCACAAAACAGATATATATAAAGCATAAGATAATGAAACAACACAACACTGAACATAGAACTCACCTGAGCTGCCTCTAGGGTAGGTGCGCAGATAACCACATCACAAAAGTCCAACAAAGGACTCAAAATACAATACCGCACGAATAAATCCAATACAAGCCCACGGTAACAAAAACGAAATACAAAACATAGACAATGCTATCAACATAAAACAAAACCAGCGGAAGCTCCCATCCAAATGGAGTCGTGGGGACCCGGGACTGGCAACTGGACTCCTCTGGTGAGCTATCAACCTGAAAACAAAAATATTATGATGGGTGGTGAGTCCAAGTGGACTCGCGGGTATATAGAAAGATATGCATGACTCAACAGAAATAGCTGAAATAGCTATACAGAAACAACAGGATACAGTCTCAACATGAATATCAGAATATGCATAACTGAAAATAACAGCTAACTGTACATACCAGAAATCAGACTATTCATACCATAAAAGACTCGTACCACACGAGTAAGTCCATGGTCATCAAACCACACATAAGTATAACCTGTACATGCATGTCAAACAAGTGCAGCAAATAAATGCAGCAATCACAATCAAAATACACAATGCATCATATGCACATGATGCAATATCATGGTCACACCCTAACACCAGTCAAACCACCGAGACAGGCGATACTGTGTCAGCCGAGTGGGTAGAGCTGTGACACTGTACGCACTCTGCTATCACTGCTCCTAAGTGACTGAGTAGATAGGATGCTGGCGGGGGACCACCCCCCTACCCCATGTATATATGAGGGAGTATCGCTCTCATCTCCTCTTGTCTATGGGAAGAGAAGGGATCCCTGACTGCTACCACGCACCAGAACCACCCTCCAAATAGTGACCGTGCGGAGCAATACAGGGCAAATGCACACACTCAACGGTATCTACTAACCCATGAGTGGCAGTGTGTGCATATCATGTACCGGAAGACGATAGGCTCAACCACAAGGGAGTCGTTGATCGCCGGCATGCAACAGTGCAGGTATGGTGCATGACTCAAACACATGAACCCCTACCAGGTCATCATACATAACTCAACATAACATTCACAGGATGATCACAGGTATAATAACCTAACCATCATGCATCTAAGTGCACATGCAAGTAATAACAGAATCAACCAATGCAGATATCAGGTAACATGCCACAATAACCCAATCAGTCCATATCTAGACACACATGCAAGTATGATTGAAATCAACCAATGCAAATATCTGGTGGCATGCCACAATAACCCAATCAGTCCATATCTAGACACACGTGCAAGTATGACTGGAATCAACCAATGCAAATATCAGGTGACATGCCACAATAACTCAATCAGTCCATATCTAGACACGCGTGCAAGTATGGCTGGAATCAACCAATGCAACCATACAATGGAATGCTAATCCCTATCCACATACTCATGCTCATACCAATGCTAAACAGAATCAGATAACAAATAAACGAGACTGTATAGAAGAAAATTTAGATCATATCCAAGGTCAAGCATAAGTATCAAGCAGGATAACAAAACGGTAGCAGATAAAGGTCAATAGCAGCCTACTGCATCAATAACAAATAGTCATGCATAAAGGTAAAGTGGACTACAGAATACAAACAAGAATTACCCGCCTCCAAGTAAGTGAAGTCCGTANTTACAAGGTCATGTGAACACAAACCAATACCCATTCCCACACACTTTCATCCATGATCAAAACAACAAATACCAATTAGATTTCTACTTATCAAAGCATCACAAGAACACATTGTTGGGACCGGGTGCATGTTGACATGGATGCGGGTTCGTAATTTCAAAATTAATTACGTGCAGCGGAAGGTTTAGAATAAATAATTTCTCTAAATCATTTAACCACACATCTAAGCATGCAAGTTTATCTTGTGTAGACATGATCATATATTTGAAATTTTGCAAAAACATAAACTAATTTACGTATTACCTCGCGTAACTCGAAGGAAGGGACGAGATCCAACCGTAAGCGTCCCTTGGAAGCTCCGCCTCTATTCGCGTCCACGCCGAGTATCTTCGGGATGACTTCGCAAAGCCACGAGTTTCGTGTTCTCGAAAACTACTAGATTCTCCGAGAACGCGACAAGAAAAATCAAGAGAGAAGTCGGAAGACTAACTACAAAAGGATGGCCAGAATCAAAATTCCGGCGAAGCAAAAGAAGAGGCTTGCGGCAAAAAGATCCTTGCGGCAAACTCTAATTCCGGCAGCACCTTCTTCCGGCCAAGAGATGGCCAGAGCTTCCTTCTCCGGCAGCAGGTGGTGGTCGGCAGGGAAAGGGCAGGGGCGGCCGGCTGGTGCTCCTTCTTGGGGCTGGTTGGCGCACGGCAAGAAGGGGAGAAGAGAAGGAGAGAAAGAGAGGGAGAGAGCCTATGCCTTCATCTCTTTGATTATCACCCAAGCCTTGCCTTGGGTCCTTTATATAGTGGCCTCTCAACCATCAAGCCTCTCAAATATGGAATAACTTATTCCATCATGCCAAGTTTGATTTTATATCATGGTTAAAATCATATTTTAATTCATGATAAAAAAAATCAATCAAGTCTCTTCTCTCCTATGGAATAAATTTCCTTATAATGGTAAATCAATCCATGATTGATTTTATAAAATAAACCAATCCATGGTTCATTTTAATTTCCATGAAAAATAAACCAAACCTTGGTTTATTATATAAAAATTTATATCATCCATAATTTTATAAAACAAACCACACTTGGTTTATTTTATAAATTGAACCAAAAACTTAGTTCTCTCCCGTTGTTGTGGCCGGCCAAGCAAAGAGGATGGAGGCCCTCTTTGGCCGGCCCATCCAAGCCAAGCCCCAATGAATTAAACTTATTTAATTCATCTATTAAGTCTTCAAAAGACTTAGCCATTTTACGCTTCCGATGCGTCTCTGAAAAATTCAGATTCGACTTATCGTTTGGTTCAACCAAACTTAATCTCTCTTGAATGGAAAATCCAATTTTTAACTCATTTTAAATCCCTCGGATTACTCGTAGTGCGTGTGACTAAATAGGCTTTCGATTTATGTTGGCCGTCTATAATTAATCAATTAATTATAGAACGATCATGAGTGGCACCTAGTAGTACATCATGATCCCCAATTAATCGAAAGATCAACGGTTAACCTCAAAAACAATTCTGAAACCCTTCAACAGCTATAATGAATCATGCCCCATTCCCTTCACCATCTTATACTCACTTGGTTTAGGACATGGTCTATGTGTGTCAGTCCCCACTAGGCTGACTATGTCACACCTAGCCCAAGTAACGTTTTCTCGTCCTACGGATTCTAATTACTCTCATGTATTTAAGAGATTCATACTCTGAACATGTCATGCTCTGGCCAAAGGCTTCGAGTAACCATCCGACGATAGGCCTCGGGTATACATCTCCTCGCAAGGAGTGGTGAATCCTTTGTAGGTTGTTCAAACATCTTCGGGCACTTCGGCTTATACCCAATCATCCTGGGTCCACACCTCCTTGGAGATGCTTGCTTAAGATGTCAAAGTATAAGTCTCCATGACCAAGATGACTTGAACACCGCAAGTCAAAGGAACATCGCACTTAAGTTGCAGTAAGAACTTCACTGACATATCTATATGTAGACTACCATATGAAGTTTTACAGCCAGTCACTCCAATGAACTAGTTCCCTTAACTAGCATTCATGTTTATCTCCGGACATCTCAATGTCACCAGCCAGTGAGAATCAGCTGATTAGAGAATAACTCATGCTAGTCTCAACAGAATTGATAGTGTTCGTATTTATCAATTCATCGACTAGGTACAATTTCAATACTTCACAATTACACATGTAGAGATAATCACTAGTTGTGAATTCATCACAAATTCTCTCATGCTGTGAATTGTATTGCGGACATTCAGTAAATGAGTTTAAGATCTCAATCAAATACACAAACATGTATACTCAAATAGTGAATATTCATTTATTAAAATAAATGATTACAATCATAAGGCGATTGCCTTAGGACACTTCTCTCATATCACTAACACACATCACACTATAGAAGTTCCCTCTTGCAACTCATGACACCAAAACCGATCAGATCAGCCACCCAATTCCTCATAGCCAGTAGAAGGCAACTCCACCAAGCAGTGAATGTTGGGACCGGGTGCATGTCGACAAGGATACGAGTTCGTAAAATTCAAAATTTTTACGTGCAGCGGAAGAGTTTGCATAAAATAATTTCCTAAATTATTTTAACTTCGTATCTAGCATGCAACCTTACATTGTGTTGACATAATCATAAAATAAAACTTTGCGGAAAAGTAAACATATTTACCAAGTACCTCTCGTAACTCGAAGTAAGGGACGAGATCCAACCGTAGCGTCCCTTGGAAGCTCCGCCTCTATTCGCGTCCACGCCGAGCTCTTCGGGATGACTTCGCAAAGTCACGAGTTTTGTGCCGACGAGAACTACTAGATTCTCGGAAGGCACAACTAGATGAACAAGAGAGGAAAGATAGGAAACTAACCAACGAAGTAACGAAATCGAATTCCGAGAAAAGAGGAGTCGCTATCCGCTTCTTCTTCTTCGTATTCGGGTTCTCCTTCTTCTTCTTGAAGCTCACGGCCTCCTCCAAGGAGTCCTTTGTGCGCCGGCCCTAATCCTCTAGGGTGGGCACCGGCCCTAGGCAAGAGAGGGAAGAAGAGAAGAGAGAAGAGATTAAGAGAGAGAGGGAGAGAATAATTAATCTCTTAATTGGGAATAAGGGCTAGCCTTTGGTTCCTTTATATAGTAGCAACTCCTTTGCTAAGTCTCCCTCTAAACCGAATTAACGGAATTAACGGAATTAGTTATAAGAAATTTATCCCATAAATTTTCTTATTAATTATTCCGTTTAAACCGAATCTTTATTATAAACTAATTTATAATAAAACTAATTCTTCTTCTCTTTAAATTATGAATAAATTTTTATAAGAAATTTATAAACTTTCTTATTATGGAAAAATCAATTCATAATTGATTTTATAAAATTAAAATAAACCAATTCATGGATTATTTTAATCTTCCATAAAAGAATAAATTTCTATAAATTTTATTTATATAAATTTCTTTATACAAATTTATTTATCCATAATTTATAAAATAAATCGCACTAGATTTATTTTATTAATTAAACCAAAATTAATTGGTTTTCTCCTCTTATTGTGGTCGGCCACCAAAGGGGGTTTTGACACCCTCTTTGGCCGGCCAAACCAACCCGAAACGCCGCGAATTAAACTCATTTAATTCGCCTAAAAAGCCTTCAAAAGACTTAGCTATTTTTAGCTTCCATTGCGCCTCTGACTAACTCAGATTCGACTTAATTTTCTTGATCGAAAAATCCAATTTTCAACTCGTTTTAAATCCCTCGGATTACTCGTAGTGCGTGTGACTAAATAGGCTTTCGATTTATGTTGGCCGTCTATAATTAACCCATTAATTATAGAACGATCATGAGTGGCACCTAGTAGTACATCATGATCCCCAATTAATCGAAAGATCAACGGTTTGACCTCAGAAGAAATTATTCTGAAACCCTTCAGCAGCTCTAATGAATCGTGCCCCATTCCCTTCACCACCTTATACCCACTTGGTTCAGGACACGGTCTATGGTGTCAGTCCCCACTAGGCTGACTACGTCACACCTAGCCCAAGTAGTGTCTTTCTCGTCCATTGGATTTCTAATTACTCTCATGTATTTTAGAGACTCGCACTCTAAACATGATATACTCTAGCCAGAGATTTCTGAGTAACAATCCGACGATAGGCCTGGGTATACATCTCCTCGCAAGGAGTGGTGAATCCTTTGTAGGCTGTTCAAACATCTTCGGGCACTTCGGCTTATACCCAACCATCCCGGGTCCACACCTCCTTGGAGATGCTTGCTTAAGATGTTAAAGTATAAGTCTCCATGACCAAGATGACTTGAACACCGCAAGTTAAAGGAACATCGCACTTAAGCTACAGTAAGAACTTCATTGACATGTCTACATGTAGATTCCCATATGAAGTCTTACAGCTAGTCACTCCAATGAACTAGTTCCCTTAACTAGCATCCATGTTTATCTCCGGACATCCCAATGTCACCAGCCAGTGAGAATCAGCTGATTAGAGAATAACCCATGCTAGTCTCAACAGAATTAATAGTGTCCGTTTTTATCAATTCATCGACTAGGGATATTTTCAATACTTCACATTTGCACATTTAGAGATAATCACTAGTTGTGATCCCATCACAAATTCTCTTATGCTGTGAGTTGTATTGCGGACATTCAGTAGATGAGTTTAAGATCCCAATCAAATACACAAAACATGTATACTCAAATAGTGAATTATCATTTATTAATATAAATGTTTACATCATAAGGCGATTGCCTTAGGACACTTCTCTCATATCACTAACAGTGAAGCTCACAATGGTCTCTGCAAACCCAAACTCACCAAATTCGCTCAACAATTACAGATCTAACCCATAGCAATCAACTCCTCTATACAAAACTGATCTCATATCAAAACAAGTTTCATTCTAGCACAGCCAATCCATAAAAAGAATCCTTACCAAAAGCGCTGGCGAAGATGATTCAATGCAGAGCTGACGAGCTTGTGCTCTCACACGATTTCCCTCTCTTCCAGCAGGCCCCTTCGATCCCCAGATCCACTTTCCTCGCTGAAGATCGACAGCAACAACTCTGGGTTCAAGGAGAGCAATGAGGGTCGACCGTCTTGCAAGGACTCGATCGGCTCAAGAGGGAAGAACACGGATCTCTAATCAACCCGACGAGATGATGCCCTAGATCGTCGGAGACAGCTCAGTCGGTTGGTGGAACTCGCAGCATCTCCTCTCCGCTCGGATCGCCTGCTCTAGGTCAAGAAAGGGAAGGAGATCTCGAAGCAAGCATGGGGAGGAGAAGAGAAGGAAGGCCGGCGTCGACGGGAAACACAGCTAAGGCAGGATCGATCGGCGTCTGGCTCGATCGCAAGGAGGAGGAATGGGGCGTCGTGCTGGAGTTTGGTTGCGGCCGAGTGAAGAGAAGAGAAAAGGAGTCAGGAAATTACGTTGAGAGCGGAGCTAGGTTTAATGTGATGAACATTTGCATTCTAGCCCTCCTCCTTTACCTATTTAGATTTGAACCCTTAAGTTTAAGTTTAATCACACTTAAGCCCTCAAAACTTAAGTTTAAAAACGATTAAACCCTCTAATTCCAATTTGGGTCTCGAAAACCTTAAATATTCTTCTGAAAAAATTTACTGGATAGCGTCAAAAGTGTCAGATTTAACACATCCACTATCCAACATCCACTGGTCCAAATCCTTATGTTTCTACACATAAAGTACCCTGATTTGGATCCATTTATGTAGAAGTATAAGGATAGATTAATTAAGTTTCACTGCTTGTTTGTCTCACCCAATCTAAGTTATCCGTCATGTTACTCCTATGGGTGCTTCAGTGAGACAGGTTTTTTGTTTTATTAGTTAGGTTGGAAAAGACTAAGTTGGATTATTTTTGAAAACTTGTTCAGGTTGGATTAATTTTGAAAATTTGTTTAAGTTGAATTTTAAAAAATTAATTGAGTTAGATTTTGCAAAATTAATTGAGTTGGCTTTTGAAAATTATTAAGTTGGATTAAGAAAATTATTAAGTTGGATTTTAAAATTTAGGTTTCATAACTTAAAGATGAAATTAATTCAATTTGTAATGTTGGTTGGGTTGGACTATGCTTTTAGGTCCTGAGCATCTCACCCATTTTTAAGTGACAAATAGGAAATCCTTATCTATTTTGTAAGATACATTAATTTTATCTTTTAAATTTAGGTTAAGAATTATGATTTGATTGAACCATATGTTAGATTCAAGTTTAACAATTAGTAATTTGAAACTAGATTTCAATAATTGGCTTCCAGGTCTTGGCGAGACATAGGGGCCTTCTTGGTTATCGGAGCAACAACCCTTTCCTAGACAAAGTATTTTAAAGAAATTTTATTTTCAAATTACTCTTTGAGAAACCCTGGTCTAACTAGTCGAGGATGAGGTGAGGTAGCTTTGGCTTGTTCCATGGGACTAAAAAGACCAAATAGGGTACGTCTTACCCTATTGACTCTTTAGACAGGCTTTCCTAACGTACTATCATTTCGCCCCAACCTAATACTAGGTGAGGTAGCTTCGGCTAGTTTCAATCAAGTCAGATCCTTATCTAACTATTTCTAACCTAAGCATGACATTTTTGCAGAAAGTAAATAAACAAACATCAAACAAAAATTCAGTAAAACATGCAAAAGATTATCTAATTATGTATATAGTTTTTCTATTGGCTCCCCCTGGACTAAAGCCTCGATATTGATTATCTAGGATGTGAATCTTGTCCTTGGGGATCCAATACTGATTTGGTCTAGCTTGATTAGTCAAGCTTAACTTTGGGACCCATGCTTGGACTCGAGTTCTAGTTTGGTTCAAAATAGAATAGTAGGATCTGTAACGTGAGTTGGTTCGGTAACCAAGTCTGGATTAGTTTAGAATGGATTTCTATTTTCCAAGAATCATGTCAAGATTCTTGGAACTTAAAGTAAATCGTTCCAGCGCAACTCGAAGTTCCTTCACTTGAGTTTTCAAGGAGGAATTCTCTTCCTCAAGTTTTTGGACTTGAGTTGAGGTTCCTTCTTGAACTGACTCAGTTAAGGATCTTGAGTTGGCTTCCTCCTTCAGGACTTTGACTTCATGTCAGAGGGATTCAACCTGAACATTGGCTTTGGCTAACTTACGAGACAGATAAGAAATTAAGTCATATAATTGGGATTCGGGATAACCTCTTGTCATGTTTTGTCCATCTTCTGATATTGATAGTTTCCCGGTTCCTCCACTTTCTTCTAGTTCCGACTCTGACTTGGTGTCGAGTTCTTCTGAGGTCATTAGTGCGAGGATGTTGGAGTGTGGAGCTTCTTCTTCATCTTCCGAAGAGGACTCGTCCCATGTGGCTTGGAGTGCTTTCTTCCTCCTAGTCTTCTTGGCCTCCTTCAAGTTGGGACACTCCGATTTGTAGTAAACCTTCTTGTTGCACCCATAACAGGTTACTTCAGTCTTCTCCTTCTGACTGATACTTGGTTCAGCTAGATCAGCCTTTTGTTGAACTGCCTTCTTCTTCTTCTTTTGACCCTTGATCATTTTGTAGTAGTTTTGGGTCATTCTGACTAACTCGGGATGATCGATTCCGTCGTCGTCAGATTTCGAGTCAGAATCAGACTCGAGTATCGGTTGCGACCTCTTCTTCTTCTGTTTCCCTGAGACATTACCTACAAAAAGAGCTATATCTTTCTCGACCGGTGCAGCATTAGTCTGTTCATTCAATTCTAACTCAGAAAATAATTCATCTAGTTTAATTTTGGATAAGTTCCTCGAAACCTTATACGCATCTACTATAGATGCCCACAAAGAATTTCGGGGGAACGAGTTTAGTGCATACCTGATTAAGTCACGGTTCTCTACCTTGTGACCTATGGTGTGTAGTCCGTTCATCAGTTCTTGAATGCGAGCATGAAGTTGCGCAGCTGTCTCGCCGTCTTGAATTTTGATATTATAAAGTTTATTGAGTAGAAGGTCGCGCTTGCTGATCCTCCGATGTACCTTCGTGCAACTCAATGAGTTTATTCCACAATTCCTTTGCTCTGATAAATGGACCGATGTGGTTGAGTTCTTCTTTTATTACGCCACACTGAAGAGGCTGGTAGATTTGGCGTCTACTTCAATTTTCATCTTGAGTGGGGCATCCCACTCTGAGTATCCCAGAATTTCACCTTGTGAATTCTTTGGGATTTCCAATACAGCCTGGATAATGATCCACATCTCCCCCTGAGTTTTCAGGTGGGCCTCCATTCTTCTCTTCCAGTAGAAGAAATCTTCTCCTGAGAAGAGAGGTGGTCGTGCAGTGCTATATCCTTCTTGCATGACCATGAAAAATCTTGAAAAGGGACAAAAATAACAAAATTGATTCTAAGACTTGGTCTTGGATTAGTAATGCGGTATGGAAGAAAAGAAAAGTAAATCTCAAGTGGTGTAGCACCAACTTCGAGAAACGATAAAATCTTACGAATGAAAAAATAATAATTAAAAAAATTAGAAAAAGGTAATAATACCTTTTTTGACACAAAATAACGATGAAATCCAAAAAAAATACTCAATTGTTGGTTTCACCAAGATTGAGCCACCCGCTTTGATACTACTTATGGGATCATTGTAATCGATAGAGGGGGGGGGTGAATATCGATAACATAAATTTTTCAGAAATACGGAGTTCAATGCACTGGAATTAAGTAAATTAAACACCACTAACGCGGTTTCTTTTTTACTTGGTTCGGAGTCTATAACGGCTCATACTCCAAGCCCCACGGTCCTTGACCATTTACATTGGACAATTCTATAATTCGAAAAACCTTTACAAGTATATGAACTTATGTACATAACAGAAATTAAAGCTTTTATACCGACGACACTTAAGAAGAAATCCTAAGATTGTTGAAGCAGTGTGCCGTCGATCTTGAACATTGTCGGCGCAGAAGGCTTGAGCACGGAAGCTTGTCGTAATGTGTTTGAGTGCTTGAGTTGATGTTTTGAAGCAAAGGGGTGAAGCCCCTTTTATAGTAGCTTCTCGAGCGCCTGATGGCTCTTGGGTGCCTACCACGTCACCCGATTTGGCCGCATCTTTATCCGCAAACTCGGCCAATACTTATTGTCATTCTTGGACACCTGGGACAACTGAGGCGCCTGTGAGCTCACAGGCGCCTGGTAGCTGACGTGGTGCAACCCTAGAAGAACCCCTTCTGGGGCGCTTGATACCATTCAGGCGCCTAGGTTCTCAGGCTCTTGAACCCTTTTAGGGGCCTGGTATCACAGCAACCCACTTCTTTTAGCCTACAACCAGGGTTAGTCCAAGAACACTAATATTATTAATATTCATGAAATAACAGCCAGAGCTGTCTTGGTTCTGACTTTGGATTTCAAAATGAAATCTTAGGTTGAACCGATGCCTAATGATTCCTTTTCTGGGGAACACGTCCTCACCTACTCTTCTCAGGAGAAGTTACCTTTTGCCAACCGGCTCCTTTGGTTGGACTTTTGCTCAGCCTCCGAGACTCTCGGATCTCATGAAGTTCATACCTAGACCCGTCTCTACTTCTGTCCGCAGTCCTCACTCGATTAAGTCTCCTGCCCGATCTTCCGGATCAGATCTTCAGTGTCCGGTCCCTGACCAGGTCTTCTTGCCCAATTCCTCGAACCAAGTCTTCGTGCCCAACCCTCGGTCAGGTCTTCGGTGCCCAGTCCTCGACCAGGACTTCATGCTCAACCCTGCAACTCAAGACTTCGTGCCTAGCTCAACTAAAGACTCTCTTCCATGTTCTTCCTCATTCATTCCTTCACTAACTTTAGATCTGTGTTGCTACAGTATGTGAGGGTTTACAAATCACATCATGTTATCATTCGATTTCGATATCGCCGATGTTAATGTTAATGGAAATGCGTGTTTACATAAATGTAGCATTTTGTTGCATATCGACTAGATCAATTTTACTTTGATGATGTAGTAATATGTAATCAAACGTAAAATTTTTATTTTTTCTATATTTTTTTTATGAACCCACAGGTTGGCACGCTTAACCCGTAACCCGCCTTGAGTTGGGTTGGAGATTTACTAACTCGCCAAGATGAATGGGTTAGCCCGCCCTGCCCCGCCCCGCCAAATAGCTGGTCGACCATGGGCAGGTTCGCCCCGCCATGGGTCGACCTGTTTGGCAGCTCTATTCGTTACCTTGAGAAAACGCCAACACCTTCTTATTTACTTGATATCCACCTCCTTAAGGTGACTAATCCAAGGGTCCACTCTCCTCAGTCTCACAACCACTATGAAAGTCTCGTTTTTGGAAGCGAATATTTAATCAAACTTATTGCAGCAAAGATATAAAGACTCTCTTCTATATTCTTCCTCATTCATTCCTTCAATAACTTTAGATCTGTGTTGCTACAGTATGTGAGGGTTTACAAATCACATCATGTTATAATTCGATTTCGATATTGCCGATGTTAATGTTAATGGAAATGTGTGTTTACATAAATGTAGCATTTTGTTGCATATTGACTAGATCAATTTTACTTTGATGATGTAGTAATATGTAATCAAACTTAAATTTTTTTAATTTTTCTATATAGTTTTTTATATTTTAATTTTTTTTTATGAGCCCACGAGTTGGCTCGCTTAACCTGTAACCCGCCTTGAGTTGGGTTGGTGATTTACTAACCCACTAAGATGACACGTTAGCCCACCCCGCCCCCGCCAAATAGCTGGTCGACCACGGGCCGGTTCACCCTGCCACAGGTCGACCTGTTTGATAGCTCTATTCGTTACCTTGAGCAAATACAAACACCTTCTTATTTACTTGATATCCACCTCCTTAAGGTGATTAATCGAAGGGTCCATTCTCCTCAGTCTCACAGTCACTATGAAAGTCTCTTTTTTGGAAGCGGAGAAGCCTCATACAAGCTCATGAAGAATTACAACAAGAATAAGTAAATACAAAAAGAAATCTTACAAGATTTACAACACTAGCTCCTTGCTTTTCTTGCTTTCTTCTAGCTTGGAATCACCCTTGATGCTTGAAAATGCAGCAGTAGTTATCCCCAAAAAGCGCACAAGAATAGGCGAAGGAAGGAGAGAAGAGTTATCTTTAAATTTGAGATGGAACCCCTTTATATTGCCCGATTAGGGTTCCATCTCAAATTTGAGATGGACCGCAGTCGATTCTGTTGGTGCAGGAAGCACCATATCGAACCTTGTTTTGATATTGGCAAAGGATTCAAAGTTAAGTGTTATTTGTGATCTAATAAAGTTACTCAAGTGTGCAGAAAGAAGTCCTGGCGAAGGGCAGCTGGGCACCTAGCGAAGGGCTGCTAGGCACCGAAACCCTAAGACCTGGCGAAGGGCAGCTGGGCACCTAGCGAAGGGCTGCTAGGCATCGAACCCCTAAGACCTGGCGAAGGGCTGCTAGGCATTGAAGACCTAGCGAAGGGCTGCTAGGCACCTGGCGAAGGGCTGCTAGGCATTGAAGACCTGGCGAAGGACTGCTAGGCACCTGGCGAAGGGCTGCTGGGCAAAAGTCCAACCAGAGGAGCCGGTTGGCAAAAGGTAAACTCTCCTGAGAGGAGTAGGTGAGGACGCGTTCCCCGTCGAGGGAACAGTAGGCGTCGGTTCGACCTAGGGTTCCATTTGGGAGACCCAAAGTCAGAACCAAGACAGCTATGACTGTAAAAACTAACTAATATTCTTGCTTTGTTTGTTGTGGAACTAACCTTGGATGCAGGGACCGAAGGAGTGTGTTTCTACAGCTCAGAACGCCCCAAAGGAGAGGGGCATGCAGCTGGGCAAGGCGCCCGGGAGGTCCCGGGCTCCCAAGGTCAAAGACAAACAAGCAGTAAGCAAGAATCACTTCGAAACAACACTGGGCTAGGCGCCCGGGAGGTCTCGGGCGCCCAAGGTCAAAGCCAAAGACGAGTCGAAGCAAAATCAGCCACGGAGCCAGCGGACCAAGTCAAGCTGGGTGCCCGAGAGGTCTCGGGCGCCCCGTCAGCTCCAGAGCCGATTCGAAGGTGATAAGCGCTGACCAAGCTTCGGATAGAGGTTTTCGGATCCGAAGACACGTGTCAGGCGCCCCCGACGTCCCAGGCGCCCCCAGGAGCACTATTAAAGGGGCTCGACCCCTAAGGCTTCAACAACAATTTTCCAACGCCTCTACTCTCTTCGTTCAAGCACTCTGCTCCGGCAAACTCAGATCTTGGGATTCTAGCGCCGACGACGACCCTCTGCTCCAAAGTACAATCTACACCGGGCGTCGGTAACGAAAAGTGTAGTCATTTATTTACTGCAATATTTCTGTATTATACTCTGTAAACCTTTGCGAGAATATAGAATTGCCCGCAGTAAACGGTCAAGGACCGTGGGCCTTGGAGTAGGAGACGACCGCGACTCCGAACCAAGTAAAACTACTTGCGTTCTTTGTGTGTATTTTCTAAATTCCGCTACGTATTCTCTTTTTCTTAATCCGAAACATTTTCACGATATTCACCTCCCCCCCCTCTATTGTGTTTCTCGATTCAACAGATTCCACCTAAACGCATCTGATCGTTCAAGCCTCTAATAGTTCTATTTCTACTTTTCCCAATCGATTGCCCCAGTCGACTGGTTGTGGAATTGATTGACCAATCAATTTCCCAACTCTCTGTTTGTTTTTGATAAACAATAGAAAATCCTATTGAATCCATTTACCAATCGATTTAGCTCATCCGAATCGATTGACCCAATTGATTCAGCCCTTTTTCTGTTTCGAGAAACCTCTCCAAGTGGCCTGAGTCAGTCAACTGGCTTGGACTGAATCGACTAGCCAGTCGATTCCCCAACTCTCTATTTTCTCATAAAAAGCCTCTTAATCGATTGACTCAAACAATTAGGAGAGGGCTTAATCGACTACCCTAATTGATTAACTTGCCCTTTCTTGTCTAACCCAACATTCGGTCAATCATGACCTATTAGGACTTCCTCACCGGTGTTCGGTCAATCCTTGACCGACTTGGACTTTTCCTTGCCTAGTTCCTAACTAGGACTTCTCTCGTTCCAAGTGTTTAGCTCCCAGCTTACCCACCTTGGACTTAACCTAGTTCCCAATTAGATCTGCATAGCCCCACTAGGACTTTCCTTTTACCAAGCATTTAGCTCCTAGATAACCTATCTTAGACTTAACCTAGTTCCCAACTAAGTCTGTGTAACGCCCCGAAATTTCCCATATGAAATATTAGGAAATATTATGAAATCATAAATATGAAATATTATGGAATTCATGAAATAGTATCATGAAATATTATGAATTCATAAATATGAAATATTATGGAATTCATGAAATAGTATCATGAAATATTAGGAAATATTATGAATTCATAAATATGAAATATTATGGAATTCATGAAATAGTATCATGAAATATTATGAATTCATAAATATGAAATATTATGGAATTCATGAAATAGTATCATGAAAATATAATATAAAATCATAAATAAATATTATGGAATTCATGAAATAGTATCATGAAATATTATGAAATATCATGAATTCATAAATATGAAATATTATGGAATTCATGAAATAGTATCATGAAATATTATGAAATATATGAATCAAAATAAAAATAAAAAAATAGTATCATGAAATATTAGGAAATATTATGAATTCATAAATATGAAATATTATGGAATTTCATGATGGGCTTGGCTTAATGGGCTTGGATTGGTGCAAAATGTGATAAAAAGAAAATATAGAAGGGAGGAAGCAGGGATTGAACCTTGAACCTCCTAGTTGCACTAGCAATGTCTTAACCATTGCACCAAGCCATGTTTCTTGTTAGAGAAGGAGAAACATGCTTGTTAAAAGCTAGGAAAGTGAAGAGACATGTCTCTTCAAGAGAAAAGTATAAATAAGAGAAGGAAGTGGTTAGAATAACTACCTCTTCATCTTCCTCTTCACTTCTCCACCGAAAGTCTCTTCTTCTCCCTCTCCATTTTCGAAAAGTAAACCCTAGGGTTTTAACCCTAGGGAATTTGAAAGGAAGAAGAACCCTTTAAGGTTCTTGCCTTCTACTAGGGCCAAGATTTCTAAGAGAAGGCAAACAAGGGAAACACTCATCTTCCTTCAACCAAGGGCACCTTAAGATCTTAGAGAAGTAGAAATCAAGCGAAAGGATGTAAGTATCCCCTCTCCTGCAGTGTAATAGTTCTTGAATGTGGTATCCTTTAACATGTTGTAAACAAAAACCTAGGGTTTTTGTTCTTGTATGTTTCGGCCACCCCCCTTAGGGGAAGGCCTTGTTTTCTTTTGTTACATGATTAGACCCTTGATACTTAGGGAATATGTGTATATTGATTTCCTTCATGATAGTTGAACAAAAGGGAAGAAGAACTAGGGTTTTGGTTCTTGTAAGATTCGGCCACCCCCTTAGGGGAAGGCCTTGTTCTCTTTTGTTACATAATTAGACCCTTGGAACTTAGGATATATGTATATGTGTGGTTTATGCAAATGTTGTGAACAAAACCTAGGGTTACACCCTTGTGTAGGTTTCGGCCAACACCCAAGAAGGGACCTTGGTTACCCCTTGATGCATGTGAAGCCCCCTTGGAAATTAGAGTATACCTATATGTTGTGTCCCTACACTTTTGTGATAGCAAAACCTAGGGTTTTGAACTTGGATGGGTTTCGGCCAAGGCTTAGAAAAAGGGGTTAGTGAGGGTTGAAATTATCCTACAGTATATCCATGTTTAAGATAAGTATACAAGGTGTTTGAATAAATGTATGTGTGAATGATTAATGCAAAAGTCCTAATATTTCCCTACTCTTGATGTTTCGGCCAACCCACTAGGACTAGGGTTTGTAAAGGTCAAACTACCCTATGATATATGTTTATGGTTGGGGATGATCATATGTATATGTATGTGGTGTTAAATGGAATGGTTGATAAGGAAACCTTATTTGTTAGCATGCTTTGATATGTTTATGTATGAGGTGTTTAAATGAGATGTCTGATTGAAATCTTAATTGATAGCATGCTACCACTTTCTACGATATGAGTATGACCTATGTGACCAAAGCTTGTCAGGTCTAAGGTAGGGTAAGTGGTTGAAATATGATGCATGATGAAATATGATGAACATGTATGAAATGTGATGAATATATGAACATGTATGACATATGATGCATGTATGAACATGTATGAAATATGATGAATATATGAACATGTGTGAAATATGATGTATGTATGAGCATGCCTTATAGCCCATGGGGTACATTTATGAAATTGCATGTGATATGTTAAAATGCTTAAATGGATACTCAAATAAGTATGGGATCAAGAGCACCCCTTATGTTGTGTGGTGTGTCCCTACGGGATCATGAGCACCCTTGAAGAGTGGTGTGTCCCATAAGAGTGAATATGGAGTATTCCTTAGCATATATGTAACAGCATGATAAGTATTTTACTTTTAAGTTGTGTACCCGACTCGGAAGGGGGTCGTTAAATAAATCCGGGATGCATGTTAACGTGGCTCCGGTAGGACGGAAGGGTCCTGCTCTAATGACTTGGTGGCTCGCTACCCCAATTCATTAGGGAACGCGCAATAGTTTCCGCGCGATAGTTGGTACACAACCGGGCCCGATATGATATGGATGTATTTTTAAGTAATACCATTATGGAATTGTTTTGAAAACATTCATTGAAAACATTTGTTATATGTGAAGAGTATGCTTATGGTACTTGATACTGCATGCTTAGAAACTTAGATGTTTGATATGCTTGATGAACTTATACTTATGATTAATTATGTGTACATGTTATATTCTTTCACACGGATTTTGCGAGTAGGACAGGATCCTTATTAAGCATTGTGCTTACTAGTTTATGTGTTGTCGTATGCTGCAGATAACACTTAAATGGAAGGAAGAGGCAGGAGGCTGAAGATGTGTGGGGTGGTGGCTCGGGAAGAAAGATTTCTATATCTACATATTTATGCTTATGTTATGCTCCTTGACAATGAATGATAGTGATTAGGATTGATATTGCATGATAATAGTTACACTTGGAATTTTCATATACTTGATTTATTGGATTATATTATAGTGTGAAATAATATGTGAACCTATCATGTTATATAATGTCACTTAATAATTTTTGCAAGCATGCTTAGTACCTAGTTCTCTTAAGCCCTTGCATTGTTGTTTTAATGTCATGCTAGGAGATAGAAATAGAAAAAAAAATATTACTATATGATTGAATGTACGTAACCCCGCCTTGAGGGTAGATATAAGGGCGGGCGTTACAGTCTGCCTAGTCCCACTAGGACTTGTCTCGTACTAAGTATTTAGCTCTCAGCTAATTAATCTTGGACTTAACCTAGTTCCCAACTAGGTCTTCCTAGTCCTACTAGGACTTTCATTTTTTCAAGTGTTTAGCTCCTAGCTAACCCACTTTGGACTTAACCTAGTTCCCAACTAGGTTTGTCTAGTCCCACTAGGACTTGTTCTCTCATGTCTAAACATCATTGTTAAACATCAAAACTCAAACTCGAGCCAACCCAGCTTAGTCAAACTGGGGAAACTTGACCCAAGGATGATTACTCTAACAATCTCTCCCTTTTTGATATTTGACAATATGTTTAAGTTAAACTCACCTTTTAGCTTAACTTAACTCTACATTTTCTACTCCTTTGACACACATCAAAAACTCTCCCCTGAGAGTCAACTCATGCAAAGGTCCCACAATGAAAGTTTCATACCTTTCAGTATCTCCTATGCTCAACCTTGAGAATTCATTGATGGATCGTCTTGGCGTGCTAGAGGGGGGGTGAATAGCACTTTTCGATTTCAATCTCTACAATGTCGTTAGCACAGCAGAACAATAATATGCAAAGAAAATACAATAACAATGCTAACAACAATACTTTACTTGGTATCCACCCAGATGGGTGGCTAATCCATGGACTCACGCATGAGCACCACTTTCACTATGAAAAACCTCCTTCAGGTGGAGAAACCTTTACAGTGGTGATCTTCCTCTTTATAGAATGAAGTAGAATGAGTGAGAGGAAGCAAGGAATACTTTTCAGTCGAGCAGCACTTCGTTACTATACGGAACCGTACCGCTCACGTGCAAAAAGGTCCTCCTTTTATAGGAGAACAGGACAAACTCACAGTCTATCCAGCCCCACACCAGTCGACTGCCCCAAGGGCAGTCGACTGGTCTAGCATTGATTGTTAGCCAACGGCTAGTTTTCGGGGTATACCAGTCGACTGCCCCAAGGGATGTCGACTGATCCGAGGCCGAAAACTCTTTGTGAGTTTGGCAGTCGACTGCCCCTGGGGCAGTCGACTGCCCTGCCTCTCAGCTTAGTCCCAGCCACTCCGGACCTTCTCCTTCACGTATGCCTTCAGGTCTGCTCCCTTGGCTTGCCTCTTGAAGTCCTCTTCCTCTGGCTATCGTCCCTCGGATGCACACGCAATCCTTCCCTTGGCTTGCCTCCATGCCACCCTTCACGTGTGCCCTTGAAGTCCACTTCCCGACTTGTCCTTAGAGCTCTCCTCCCTCGGCTCTCGTCCCTCGGATATGTCCACCATGTGTGATTCTCCAAGTCCTGCAAACTCAATCACACACATCAAATACAACATAACACTCTAACCTTAAACATATTCACCCACACACATCAAAACCATGATCTTCTGATCATTTAAGGGTCGATTGCCTCAACATTCATGACAATGAAAATTCCCAATCTTTATTGTCACCTTATCTTTATCAATGAAAAGAAAATCATGTTTTCCAAAAGAATCTCCCCCTCAAAATATGTTATAAACTTCTATCATTGCACCAATAATGATTTTGAGTTCCTAAATTTTTTAGGAAAAACTCAAAACGAAGTCATGAGGTTTTAAGAGTTTAAACTTAACATCCACTTAACCCCAAACTAGTCCTTTTCAACCATTCCCTTCTTATTTTCATCATGAAAATTACTCACCAATGCTTACAAAAGTATTTCATAGGATTAGAAATAGTGAAATGACTTAATCTTGGCTCAATGAATTGAATCAGTCAAAACTAGCCAAAATCAGGGTTTCTAATCGATCAGTTTCAGTTACCAATCGATTCCAACCCCTCCGAATTAATTAGAGTTGGGTTCTAATCGATTCTTGCCCTCCTAATTGATCACCTGATTGATTTCATGAGTTTTCGCTTAAATAAAATGTCAGTCGATTGATCAATCGATTGGTGTGGGGGTAATTGATTGCTTCAATTGATTACCGTCTCTTATATTTTAATTTCTGAAAATAATTTCAAAACCAAGTTCAGAAAATCATAAATAATTCTATGAATATCTTAAAAACATGAAAATTTTTGTAGACATTATTTATATCATATGTTATCATGGAAAAATAATTTTCTATAAAAATATATCTCATTTTCAAAGATTGACATAAAATTGAAAACCTTGAAAAACTTCAATGCTTCCCTCCATTTTGTATCCATTTAATCAACGGTGAATTTTATCAAATGATGGACTTCACCAAGGCTTTTCACAATGCTTTTGAGATGATTTTCAAAAATAATTTTCAACCATGTTCTTTGGGCTAAATATACATGACTTGTACATTAGCTTTCCTAATAATTGAAGTTCATTTAATTATTGTTTTGATAAACCTAAAACTCGAATAGATGTACTTAATCAACACCTTGAGTTTTGTTAATCATTCTAGCATCTCACTTGTACCCTATATGTCTCAATACACACACAAGTCAACTTATAGTCTTGTGAGATGTAAAAGTAGGGTTTCCTTAAACTAAGGGATCATGCATATCTAATTAGACATTTTAAACTTTGATCATCCACCTATTATGTCAATTAATGCAAATGTTTTTAATTTTGCAAAATTAAAATAATGCATAATAATGATCATGACATACATTAAATATATATTTTCAAATAGAAAGACTATTATAGCTACATGATGTATGGATGACATGACATATGATATTTTTCATACTTAATACGAATGTTAAGGTATGATGTCATGACATGTGATAAGACAATCAAAACATGGCATTTTTAGCATTAAAAAAATATCTAGATTTTCTAGCTAAGTACCATTAACTAATCGCTAAGCCAATAATAACCTAAGTTGCCCTAACTCCCTAAAGAAAATGTCAAAAATCCCAACTTGACATTTCTTAACATTTTATCCTAGTTGTGTCAATTTAATTAAGCTCAAATCTTTCAAAATTTTAATTTGAGACAACTTTACTCTTCAAGAGTAAATAACAACTCTTCATTTTCACGGGTCACAATTTCTTGAAAATACTTTAAAGTGTTAACTTCATCATGGTTGGGTTAACTACCCTTCCAATTAGAGTTAACACACTCTAAATCCATCTAGGGTGTAGAGAATACACTCTTAAAAGCCCAAAATCTATTAGTGCTCCTAGAGTGTTCTAGGTATTTACTAGGGATAACTTTTTTTGACATCTTCCTAATGACTTTCCTAGGCTTCTTAGGAACCATAGTCATACTAGTCTAATCTAGGTTAACTCTAAGGATATCTTCGCTTGTGACCTTGACTTGACTCTTTGGCCATTTTCTCTGACCTTTGGTTTGTATCCCAAACCTCTCTTGCCATTGAATGATCGATATTTTTCTAAATTTAGATTTTGTTCGTTAGATCCCTTAAATAAAATTTTCATTTTTTTAGGCACTTTTCTAATTTATCAAGCTTTAACTTCAAAACTTGATTTTTTTTTTCAATCATTATTTCCTCAATATTTAATTTTCTATGATTGTCTTGGATATTTTTCTTCTTGGCCTTGGATTTTGTAGGTCTACCATTAGGTGTCCCTAATTGTTCCCTAATCTTAGGTGTGGTAGTCCTAGTATGAAAATCTTTATAATTTTTTCTAAAATTATCATGTTTCCTACTTTTATGATAAATAGCATTGAAATGATAGAAATTATTTTTAGCATGTAAATTATCATGATTTAAATAAGTATCATTAACTAATGGTATCTTAGTCTTTACCTTAGAAGCCCCCCTTTACTTGAGCTTCCTCTTTGACTTTTCTTTGAAGCTTATCTTTTGGGAATTTATTCCGGTAGTACCCCTTTTGATTGCAAAGGAAACATAGAATGTGCTCTTGCCTTTGCATATCACGGGTAAAACTTCCTTTGGTTTTTTCCTTTGCTTTGAGTATCACTTGCCCCTTCTTTTGGTTAATTTTAGACACTTACTCTTATAATGTCCTTTTTCCCTACACTCAAAACATATGATATGATTTTTATTTTTATCAATTGAAATTGATATACCTTCATGAGTTGAGCTCTTAGAGGTGGCACTTTCTTCTTCTTCATTAACTTCGGATGATGATGAATCTTTTCTTAGTTCCGATGTCAATGGTGAATTTTGCTCTCCTTCAATCTTTGAGGTGGATCTCTATTCAGCCTCATCCTCAGATGTTGAGCATCTCTCAATCTCTGAGTCCTTATGCACATGAAACAAAGACTTTTCCTCTTTGCCTTTATCATTGTGTTCTGTTGAGGATGGATCTTGATGTAGTCTTGCCAATTTGCTCCTTAGCTTCTTGGCATCTTCATACTCTCCAATCTTGTCCAAGATGGTGCTCGGCAATAGATTAACCAATAATTTGGTTATTTTGTCATTGGCCTCACATCTCTTGATTTGCTCCTCATTCCATTTATTTTTCTTAAGAAGTTTCCCTTTGTTATTTATTGGAGCTTCAAACCCCTCCATTAGAATAAACCATTTCTCTATCTCCATCATGAGAAATTTTTGATCCTTGACTTCCAAAGATCGAAGCTTGTCATTTCGAATGATGGAGGTGCCCGAATATCATAACTGAGCTCCATTTTGAAGTTGAACGCTTTGATCTTGACTTTTGAAACTAGGGCTTCTTCTTCGACTTGTTTTTCTTCCTCTAACTCTTTACTCTCTTGGCGATTAGTCCAAAGAAGAGAGATCTCGATCTGATACTATTTGTTAGGACCTGTAGAGAGCTATAGAAGGGGGGTGAACAGCTTCTCTTTTCACTACAAAAAAACCTAATTTTACTGACGGAATTACCGACGGAATATTTATTCCGTCGGTAAATACTGACGGAATTAAAATTCCGTTGGAAATTACCGACAGAATAAATTTTCTATCGGTATATATAGGTGTGTGGGGTCTAACTTTTGGTCGGCAATTTCTGAATTACCGACGGAATCGTGAATCCGTCGGTACTTACCGACGGAGAATATATTCCGTCAGAATATTTAGGGGTTCATTTTAAAAACTTGGGTTTAGTTATTTAGAGAATTACCGACGGAACTGACGTTCCGTCAATGACTGCCGACGGAACTGCCATTCCGTCGGTGAAGGCCAACGGAACTGTCGTTCCGTCGATAATTCTCCGACGGAACGGATGTCATTCAGTAACGGCCGATGGAACGGCAGTTCCGTCGGTAATAGAAGGAATTGGGGCCCTACATTTGGGGTTTAGCGGTATTTTTTTGGCCACGTGGGGGATAACACCGACGGAATGACTATTCCGTCGGTGGATACCGACGCAATATAGATTCTATCGGTAAGTGTGGATAAGTTAGGGCACCGGCTTCTCATTTTTTTCCCCCACGCGATCAAGATCCTCTTCTCTCGGCAATTCTCGGCACGCGGTCTCCTCCCCTCGCCGGTACGTTTGTCTTTCTTTGTCTCCTGTGTCCCGTCGCCTACGGTGTCAGCATATGTCTGGCGGTCGCAGCCGCCTCGCCCGCCTTGGCCATGGCCGCTAGTGGCCTCAGGTGGGCCAGTTTCCTCGACCGTGGGCGTTGGCGGGCCAGCAGCCTCGGTGGCGGCCCATCCGGCACGTCGGGTCACGCCGGCGGCCCAACGAGCACGCCGACGGCCCATTTGGCACGGTAGCGGCCCGTTTGGCACGGCGACGGCCCGTTTGCCCTGCCGGGGTCAAATTAATTAGATTTGTTAGTTAATCAAAGTTTGTAATCGTTTGTTATTAATTAGATTTAATTTTTACTCTTGTAGGTTACTCCAGTTGCTGTTTTTTTTCGGGACGTGTATATTTTTCAGGTATATATTTCTATTTGATAGTTATTTTACTTGTTTACTCCAGTTGCTACTTTTTGTTATTAATTTACGATTTAGATTAATAATTTCTATAATTGGTAGGAATTAGGAAATAATGTAGTTTATTTAATTAATATATGTTTAGAATTGTAAGTATTAGTATTTGATATTATCATTCTAAAGCTGAATTGCTCATTATTAGACAACAATGTATATGAACAAAGCTTGGATGTACAATCGATTAGAAAATGGATTTATCAGAGATGATTTTGTTTCTGAACTGGAAAATTTTATGAACTTTGCTAAGAGTCATCCAGAATGTATGAATGGTGCCGAATTAAGGTGTCCGTGTAATCGCAAGAAATGTAGAAATAGAGCCATTCGTGATGAGGATACTATGAGAGTTCATATATGTAGAAATGGGTTTGTGTCAAATTACTATAATTAGTATTGTCACGGAGAACCCTATGTGTATGAACCAATTGGACCTTCTGCTGGTTCAACTTCTGATAGACATGTTGTCCCACCTGATTCAACAAGTAATATTGAAATGCAAACAATGGTTCAGGATGCGATAAATGTTGTTCAGTATTCTAAGTAGATGAAATACCGACACATGAATATCAACAATTATATGAAATGTTAAAGGCTAGTGAAAGAGAAGTGTGGGAAGGCATTCCTTTGTGTCATTCCCAACTATCAGCTACTGCAAGATTATTAAATTTGAAAGCAGAACATCATTTTTCAGAAAAGATGTTACAATGACATATGTCAATTGATGTCAGAGTTGCTTCCTGCTAATAATATAATGACTGATAGTTTTTATAATACAAAAAAATTGGTCAAAGGTTTAGGTTTGCCGGTTGAAAAGATTGATTGTTGTATAAATAACTGCATGATCTTTTGGAATGAAGACAATGAACTGAGTGAATGTAAAATATGTAGTCACCCTCGTTATAAGCCTCTTACTCGCATACCAGGGAAGAAGAAGAAAAAGATCGCTTGGAAAGTTATGTATTATTTTCCATTAACTGCTAGACTTTAACATTTATATGCATCCACTGCTATAGCTAGTCACATGATATGGCATAACTAGCATGCGCACAAAGGAGGTGTAATGTGTCATCCTTGTGATTCCCCTGCATGGAAACATCTTGATAGTGTGTTTCCTTCATTTCATATGGAACCACGTAATGTGAGATTGGGACTTTCTGCAAATGGATTTCAACCATTTGGTCAGTCAGGACAGCAGTATTCTTCTTGGCCAGTGATATTAACACCGTATAATTTACCGCCATGGATGTGCATGAAAGATGAATTTATGTTCCTTACTGTATTGATTACTGGTCCAACCAATCCTAAAGAGAAGATAGATATTTTTCTCCAACCTCTGATTGCTAAGTTGAATGATTTATGGAATATAGGGTCATTGACTTATGATGTTGCAAGTAAAACAAATTTTACATTACATGTTGCATTATTATGGACAATTAGTGATTTTCCAGCATACTCGATGTTGTTAGGATGGAGCACATCTGGAAAATTAGCATGCCCACATTGCATGATGGAGTCTGATGCATTTTCATTACCTTGCAGTGGGAAGGTAGCTTAGTTCGATAACCACCATAAATTTTTACCTATTGATCATCCTTTTAGGCGAAATAAAAAAATTCTAAAAAATATTGTAGTCAGAAAATCTCCTCCAGTGATTGCTTCAGGTGAAGATATCATTGAACAAATTGACAGTTATGGATTCCTACCAGTTTCTTAACCTGGTTCCGATGACATAAATAAGTACATTGTTTGGATGTACAAATGTGAATGGAAGAAAAGAAGTATATTTTGGGAGCTACCTTATTAGAAGTATTTGCTCATTCGACATAATTTAGATGTTATGCTGTTGAAAAAAATGTTTTTGATAATATCTTCAACACTGTGATGAACGTGCCTGGAAAAACTAAAGACACTGCAAAATCACGTGAAGAATTAAAGGAGCTAGTTAACAAGCCAGAATTACATCAAGATGAAACATCTAATAAATTTCCAAAGGCTTGTTATTCATTGGACAAAGATGGAAAGCAAGTTTTATGTAGTTGGTTGAAAGAAATAAAATTTCTAGATGGGTATGCTTCTAATATGGCTAGATGCGTCGATATGAACAAATTAAAAATGTTTCGAATGAAAAGTCATGACTGTCATGTGTTTATGCAAAGACTTATTCCAGTAGCTTTTCATGACTTCCTTCCTCAAAATGTCTGGGAAGCACTCACAGAATTGAGTCTATTTTTTAGAGATTTGACAGCAAGGTGTATTATGGTCGATGATATGGTTCAACTGAAAACAGACATTCCTCTCATACTATGTAAGCTGGAATGAATTTTTCCTCCTAGTTTTTTTGATTCAATGGAACATCTACCTATGCATTTACCATATGAGGCACAAATAGCTGGTCCTGTTCAGTACAGATGGATGTATCCATTCGAATGATTTTTGAGAAAATTAAAGAATAATGTTCGTAACAAAGCAAGAGTTGAGGGGTGAATAAGTAATGCTTATCTGGTTGAAGAAGCATCTTCTTTCTGCTCTTATTATTTTGCTGATCATGTGAAAACCAGACATCGCAAATGTCCTAGAAATTTTGATGATACATGGCTGATAGACCCATTGATGCTTTCTATTTTCAAGTATCCTGGCAAGGCAATTGGTGCATCTTCATCTAGATGGTTAACTGAACAGGAATACTATGCTGTCAGAACATACATACTTCTAAACTAGCATGAGGTCAAACCATATATAAAGTAAGTTTACTTCTCTAATAACACTATCATTCATTTTAAAATGTTACGATGAGGATTAATAATGTTTTAATTATATTTGAAATTATTTGTCAGCTTATACAAACAACAACTATATTTGCAAAATCCATCAATTGGTGCAAGTGAGATAGCTGCAAAGTTAGAGACGAAATTTGCATTATGGTTCCAAATATATGTAAGTTCAAGCAATTTAAATTTAATAATTTTTGAGTTATAACAAATATTATTCAATCTCCTAATTTATATTAAAATTAATTTTATAGGTGAAAGATCTTAGAATTTCAAATGTCGAAGATGATAGGATATTGAATCTTGCATCAGGTCCTCTGCGTAAAATAATGGTTTACTCTAGTTACTATGTTAATGGCCTCAAATTTCACGTTAGACATCGAGAATCAAGTAGGTTAACATTCAATTCTGGTATATGCGTCAAAGGATGTATGGAGAATAGTAATATTAAGTTTGATTATTATGGTATACTTGACAAAATCATAGAGGTTGAATACCCTGCATTACCTTTAAAAAGATGTGTGTTGTTCAAATGTGCATGGTATGATCCGACCCCAAGAACAGGTACTCGAATACATCCAAATTATAATTTAGTTGAGGTTAATGCTAACAAAAGGTTCAATAAGTTTGAGCCTTTCATCTTCGGAGTACAAGCGGGGTCAAGTTTTCTATCTTGATTATCCTACGAGGAGACGAAGATCTAGTTAATAGTTGTCTGTTTGTCAAATGAAGGCTCGCTCAACCATAGAAATGCCGAATACCCTCACTGCTGTTTGTTGGGACCGGGTGCATGTTGACATGGATGCGGGTTCGTAATTTTAAAATTAATTACGTGCAGCGGAAGGTTTAACATAAATAATTTCTCAAATTATTTATCACACATCTAAGCATGCAATTTTATCTTGTGTAGACATGATCATATATTTAAAATTTTACAGAAACATAAACTAATTTACGTATTACCTCGCGTAACTCGAAGGAAGGGACGAGATCCAACCGTAAGCGTCCCTTGGAAGCTCCGCCTCTATTCGCGTCCACGCTGAGTATCTTCGGGATGACTTCGCAAAGCCACGAGTTTCATGTTCTCGAGAACTACTAGATTCTCCGAGACGCGATGAGAAAAACCAAGAGAGAAGTCGGAAGACTAACCACAAAAGGATGGTCGGCTGGTGCTCCTTCTTGGGGCTGGTTGGCCCACGGCAAGAAGGGAAGAAGAGAAGGAGAGAAAGAGAGGGAGAGAGCCTATGCCTTCGTCTCTTCAATTATCACCCAAGCCTTGCCTTGGGTCCTTTATATAGTGGCCTCTCAACCATCAAGCCTCTCAAATATGGAATAACTTATTCCATCATGTCAAGTTTGATTTTATATCATGGTTAAAATCATATTTTAATTCATGATAAAAATCAATCAAGTCTCTTCTCTCTTATGGAATAAATTTTCTTATCATGGTAAATCAATCCATGATTGATTTTATAAAATAAACCAATCCATGGTTTATTTTAATTTCCATGAAAAATAAACCAAACCTTGGTTTAAAAATTTATATCATCCATAATTTTATAAAACAAACCACCCTTGGTTTATTTTATAAATTGAACCAAAAACTTGGTTCTCTCCCTTTGTTGTGGCTGGCCAAGCAAAGAGGATGGAGGCCCTCTTTGGTCGGCCCATCCAAGCCAAGCCCCAATGAATTAAACTTATTTAATTCATCTATTAAGTCTTCAAAAGACTTAGCCATTTTACGCTTCCGATGCGTCTCTGATAAATTCAGATTCGACTTATCGTTTGGCTCAACCAAACTTAATCTCTCTTGATTGGAAAATCTAATTTTCAACTCGTTTTAAATCCCTCGGATTACTCGTAGTGTGTGTTACTAAATAGGCATTCGATTTATGTTGGCCGTCTATAATTAATCAATTATAGAACGATCATGAGTGGCACCTAGTAGTACATCATGATCCCCAATTAATCGAAAGATCAACGATTGACCTCAGAAACAATTCTGAAACCCTTCAGCAGCTATAATGAATCGTGCCTCATTCCCTTCACCATCTTATACCCACTTGGTTCAAGACATGGTCTATGTGTGTCAGTCCCCACTAGGTTGACTACGTCACACCTAGCCCAAGTAACGTTTTCTCATCCTACGGATTCTAATTACTCTCATGTGTTGGTGCAGGAAGCACCATATCGAACCTTGTTTTGATATTGGCAAAGGATTCAAAGTTAAGTTTATTTGTGATCTAACAATGTTCACTAAGTGTGCAGGAAAAGTCCTAGCGAAGGGCTGCTAGGCACCTGGCGAAGGGCTGCCAGGAAACAAAGTCCTAACGAAGGGCTGCTAGGCACCTGGCGAAGGGCTGCCAGGAAACCAAGCCCTAGCAAAGGGCTGCTAGGCACCTGGCGAAGGGTTGCCAGGAAACAAAGTCCTAGCGAAGGGCTGCTAGGCACCTGGCGAAGGGCTGCCAGGAAACAAAGCCCTAGCGAAGGACTGCTAGGCACTGGTGAAGGGCTGCCAGGAAACAGAGCCCTAGCGAAGGACAGCTAGGCACCGGGCGAAGGACAGCTCGGTATCCAAGACCTGGCAAAGGACCGCCAAGCAAAAGTCCAACCAAAGGAGCGGTTGGCATCAGGTACATTCTCCCGAGAGGAGTAGGTGAGGACGCGTTCCCCGTCGAGGGAACAGTAGGCGTCGGTTCGACCTAGGGTTCCATTTTGGGAGACCCAAAGTCAGAACCAAGACAGCTAAGGCTGTATAAAAACTAACCACTTACTGCTTTATGTTGTTTTCGGACTAACCCTGGATGCAGGACCAAAGGAATGTGTGTCTGCAGCTCAGAGAGCCTCAAAGGAGTGAGGCAGCAGCTGAGTAGGGCACCCTGAGTGTCCAGGGCGCCCCCAAGGTGAACAAGAAACAAATGAAGCAAAAAGGAGCTTCGGCTGACTACTGGTCGGGGCGCCCTCAGTAGCCAGGGCGCCCCCAGCAGCCAGGGCGCCTTCAGCGCCCAGGGCGCCCTCAGCAGCCAAGGCGCCCCGCGCCTATGCCAGCGAAGCCAATCACCCTTATCCAGCCGAGAAGCCCGCGCGGAAGGTGTCAAGCAGGGCGCCCCCAGCATCCAGGGCGCCGCCAGGGTCAAGCCTCATCCCTATTCGAGTGGGATAAAGGTTGACCGAGAGAATCTCGGATCACGTGACACGTGAGGGGGCGCCCCCGACGTCCAGGGCGCCCCGAGGTGCTATAAATAGCACCCAACGCCCAGGCTTCAAGGATGATCTCGAACACAATGCTTCTACGCTCTTCTGCTCTCATGCCTCGCTCCGGAAACTGCCCAACTCGAGCCGACGACGTCCTACTGCTCCAGAAAAGTCAATCTACTTCGGACGTCGGTAAAGAAGAGTGATTTTCAATTTACTGCACTTACTCTGTAATCAATATTTGTAAATTGTTTTGCGCCTATATAGAATTGACCAAAGTAAACGGTCAACGATCGTAGGCCTTGGAGTAGGAGTCGACCTAGGCTCCGAACCAAGTAAAACCTCCCGTGTTTGCGTTGTGTGTTTTTAACTTCCGCTGTGCAACTTCTCTTAGTTTTCAAATCCGAAAGTTTTCCGATATTCACCCCCCCCCCTCTATCGGTTATCTCGATCCAACAAGTGGTATCAGAGCGGGGTAGTTCAAACTTGGTGCAACCACCAGTTTGAAAGTTTTTCGGATTTACAAAATTTTTAATCTTATTTCTTTTCTTTCTAGTCAATCAACACCACTCGATCAGTCTCGCTTTTTTTCAAATAAATAATATCTGTAGGTGTATTTAAAATATTCTTACGCCTTTTTCAATTTTGAATTCTTATTTTTTCACCATAAATCAGAATTGTTAAAACGATCAACTTTTAAAAATTTGTCATAAAATTTTTTATTATTATTTTAATATTTTTTTTCGAAATTCGTGCAATATTTTTGTTGGGCTATATCTTTTCTCTCCCGCACTACTAATCCAAGACCAAGTCTTGGTACAATTTTTTGTTATTTTGTTTGTGTGCAAGGTTTATATTAAATGGCCAACCAAGAGTGGAACAGTGCACGTCCACCACTATTCTCCGGCGAGAACTTCACGTTTTGGAGATGTCAAATGGAGTCCCTTCTGAAGGCCCACATGGACTTATGGCAGATCATCCAAATGGGATTCTCGTTTCCCGTAGAAGATGAGTCATCAATCGAGTGGGACAAACTGGATGAACACACCCTCAATCAAATTGAGACCTATGCAAGGGCAACTGCAATCCTACAATGTGGCCTAACCAAGGAGCAACTCGAGCTAATAGGTCCATGCAGATGTGCTAGAGAAATCTGGGAAAAATTGATTAATCTTCATCAAAAGATCTTAAATGAAGAAGAAGATCAGGTAAGTTATCTTGCCCTTTCGGTCCAGCACAAACAGCCGAGTCAGAGTCTGAACCTGAATCCAAAGTCGAACCAGAATCAGACGACGAATCGACTGAGACAGTAACTAATTTTGAATTCTTTTCAAAATTTGAATTAAATAATCAAACAGATACTGTAATGGTCGAGGAAGGTGTAAATTCTTTTGCAGGGAAAAATCTCAAAGAACCACCAAAGAAGGAGCGTCAACTAGTACCCGAGTCCGACTCAGACACAGAATCAGAAGATGAGCCTAGATCCGAGGCGGCAAGAATCAAGGGGGAGATTCCCAATAAGGAACCGAAAGGTAAAAGTGTAAAATCAGATTTTAAAAATCATGTAATTTGTTACACATGCAGGGAGAGAGGGCACTACCAAAGTGAGTGTCCTACTCGTAAGATTCAAACGACACCACCGATGGCGACAAAGGAACCAGTTCCAAAAGCACGAAGGGACAAAAGTCGCATCCAATGCTTCAAGTACCAGGAGTTCAGGCATTACCAACGTGAATGCACAGATAAAAGAGCTACCAAGAATGCCGGACAAACGATCGACAAAGGTAAATTTACAATATTTGAAAATCTGTTATTTACCTTGAATAATGTGACTGATTCATGTAACTTAATTAAAGCAAACTTCAGAAAATTGAAACAAGAAAATGAAACCCTAAAACATAAGGTCAATAAGTTAGAAAATTTGATTCATAATCTTGCTGATTTCGAAAATCCGGAGTATTACTCCAATTGTGACCTTACTTAGACAATTGTTTGTTTTAATTATGTGTCTCTTTTTATTTTTTGTTTAGAATTAGGATTGGTTAGTATAAGGACTAAATCAATTAATTGAAATTTGAATAACATAGTATTGGGTGGAGGTGAGATGATAGTACGTTAGGGAAGTCATCTTGGCGGAACTAGCCGAAGCTACCGATCCAAGACCCAAACTAGTTACACCAGAATTTACCAAAAAGTAATTTTGAAGATGAAATTTCACTAAAAGGCTTTGTCTAGGAAAGGGTTGATGATCCAATAAGGCTACGGCCAAAGAAGGCCTTGTGCCTCGCCAAGACCTGGAAGCCAATTTTTGAAATTCAAATTCAATTTATTCTTTGTTAAATTCGAATCTAACACAAATTTTCAATTAATTTTAGATCCAAATATCTCTTTTCAAAATAAATTTAAATTGGGTTTAAAAAATTAATTTAACTTTTCAAAATTAATCCTTCTATTAAAATATGCATCTCACAAAACAGTTAAGGATATCCTGTTTTGTCACTTAAAAATGGGTGAGATGCTTAGGACCTAAAAGTTGAGTCCAACCCAACCAACTAATTCAGATTAATAAAAATCAAATCTTAATTAAATCAATTAAATTCAATCAAATCTTAATTAAATCAATTAAATTCAATCAAATCTTAATTAAATCAATTAAATTTAATCAAATCTTAATTAAATTAAATTCAATTAAATCTTAATTAAATCAATTAAATTCAATTAAATCAATTAAATTCAATTAAATCTTAATAAATTAAATTTAATTCAATCAAATTCAAATTTAATTCATCTGACTTTTAAAATTCAAATTTAATTCATCTGACTTTTAACATTCAAATTTAATTTAACTAACTTTTAAAATTCAAAGTTAAAATTCTAATTAATTTCAAAATCCTTAAAAATCATTTTAAAAAAAAACTAAGGTTTAATGTTTCAAAATTAACCATTTTTTGTTAAAATTAAATATTTGTCTCACACAACCCATAAGGTTAACATGTTTGACCACGTAGAACCGGGTGAGACATCTAGGACCTAAAAGCATGATTCACTATCCTTTTAAATAAAAAAAAAGTTTGCAAAAATTATTCAAACTTACCTCTAATTTTTAATTTATTGTACTGTACCCTACTTTTTCATTTATCACATTTTTTTTTGTCAAATATCACAATAAATAGAGTCTAGGGCTTATTCTGATTTAGTCAAAATAGTCAACCCTAGTTCGTATAGTCAAACCTGGTCAACACTGAAGTCCCTTAAGGAACTTAGATAAAAGACAGACTGTGTCCGATACAGGGGGAGTTCTTCTTAATTTTTTTCGAAAAATTCAAAATTTTCAAAAACCTTATGCTTTAAAACTTATGCAAAAACCCTCGATATTACTATCTCGTTGAAAAATTATCATCATGATTTTCGAAAACTGTGCTATCATTTCAAGTTATTTTGAAAGTTATCATACTTAGAAGATTGTTCAAAATTATTCTTTTGATTTTAATAAACCCTCAAGACACAGAAGAAGGTCCACTTCATGATCTACAAGGACTCCTAGGATGTGTCAAATTTAGGGGGAGTTGGAGTCAAAAGAAGAATTTCTAAAATATTTTTTTTGGAAATTATTTGTTTTGAAGTTTTTAGATAATTCTTATAATTTAAATCGAACCCTAAGAACTCAGAGGAAGAATACTTGTGGTCAACAAGCTTCCAAGGACTGTATCAAATTTAGGGGGAGGTCAAATTAAAAAGAATTATTAAACATTTCTAAATAATATGTTTTCATACACTATATTTTCAAAATTATGTCGAAAACATTTGTCTTACAAAATAATATTATTTTAAAATATTTTTGTGGCTTATAAAATTATTTTTGAAATACCTTTTGAAATAATATTTACTTGGGATGAAAAATTTCCAGGACACTTAGGAAAATGTCCTTGTAGTTAACAAGGTTTCCTAGGATTGTGTCAGATTGGAAAAGAAATCAAGTCAAGTATTCAAAATAAAATTAATTTTTTTTAATGCATAATCTTCAAAAGTACTTCTATTTTTCAAAGTATAATGTTTTGAAAAGTACTAATACTTGTAAAGGCAATAGTGTTCTAAGTGCATGAAGTTTCTAAAAGATTTGCCTACAAATATAAAACATTTTTTAAGTAGAGTTTTGTTGGTGCAGTTTAAAGTTTTTTTTACTATACTTTCAAGAATTATGCTAAGTATTTTTATGTTTTCAAAACTCATAGGCTCTGATACATAAATTTTTTATCTTAGAAATGGTTTAAAACTTGTCTAGAAATTTCTTAAAGACATTGTTTTCCAAAATGCACAAAGTGCTTCCAAACAAATATTTCTAAGTGTGCAAAAATTTTTTTTGGTAAACAAATTGTTTTTGGGAAATTTGAATTCAAAATTTTGCCTAAGTAATTTTTTTTTGGTTTTAAACAAAATTTAGGCTTGCAAAGCTCTTCAAAATGGAAAATTGTCTAAGTGTAAAAAGCTTTTAGTGCAAAGGCTTTTATTTTTTTTTTGAAAAACACGTTGTCAAAAAACTTAGAAATTTTTACAAAAACTCAAAACTCTCTATTAAGAACCTTGTTCACCCATGTATTATTTTTGATATATGTCAAAGGGGGAGGAAAGGTCAAAGTTAAGTATTTTGCAAGTATTTAGGGTTTTAGGGGGAGTATGAGAAATAAAAAATTTTTGATATACTTCATTGTGTTTTTTCCTATACTTCATTGTGTTTGTACCTTCTTTTATTAACTGTTATAAGTTTTTACTTAACTTTGAATTGTGTTGCCATAAATCAAAAAGGGGGAGATTGTTGGTGCAGGAAGCACCATATCGAACCTTGTTTTGATATTGGCAAAGGATTCATAGTTAAGTTTATTTGTGATCTAACAATGTTCACTAAGTGTGCAGGAAAAGTCCTAGCGAAGGGCTGCTAGGCACCTGGCGAAGGGCTGCCAGGAAACCAAGCCCTAGCGAAGGGCTGCTAGGCACCTGGCGAAGGGCTGCCAGGAAACCAAGTCCTAGCGAAGGGCTGCTAGGCACCTGGCGAAGGGCTGCCAGGAAACAAAGCCCTAGCGAAGGACTGCTAGGCACTGCCAAAGGGCTGCCAGGAAACAAAGCCCTAGCGAAGGACAGCTAGGCACCGGGTGAAGGACAGCTCGGTATCCAAGACCTGGCAAAGGACCGCCAGGCAAAAGTCCAACCAAAGGAGCGGTTGGCATCAGGTACATTCTCCCGAGAGGAGTAGGTGAGGACGCGTTCCCCGTCGAGGGAACAGTAGGCGTCGGTTCGATCTAGGGATCCATTTTGGGAGACCCAAAGTCAGAACCAAGACAGCTAAGGCTGTATAAAAACTAACCACTTACTGCTTTATGTTGTTTTCGGACTAACCCTGGATGCAGGACCAAAGGAACGTGTGTCTGCAGCTCAGAGAGCCTCAAAGGAGTGAGGCAGCAGCTGAGTAGGGCGCCCTGAGTGTCCAGGGCGCCCCCAAGGTGAACAAGAAACAAATGAAGCAAAAAGGAGCTTCGGCTGACTACTGGCCGGGGCGCCCTCAGCAGCCAGGGCGCCCCCAGCAGCCAGGGCGCCTTCAGCGCCCAGGGCGCCCTCAGCAGCCAAGGCGCCCCGCGCCTATGCCAGCGAAGCCAGTCACCCTTATCCAGCCGAGAAGCCCGCGCGGAAGGAGTCAAGCAAGGCGCCCCCAGCATCCAGGGCACCCCCAGTGTCCAGGGCGCCCCCAGCATCCAAGGCGCCCCCAGGGTCAAACCTCATCCCTATTCGAGTGGGATAAAGGTTGACCGAGAGAATCTCGGATCACGTGACACGTGGGGGGTGCCCCCAACGTCCAGGGTGCCCCGAGGTGCTATAAATAGCACCCAACGCCCAGGCTTCAAGGATGATCTCGAACACAACGCTTCTACGCTCTTCTGCTCTCACACCTCACTCCGGAAACTACCCAACTCGAGCCGACGACGTCCTGCTGCTCCGAAAAAGTCAATCTACTTCGGACGTCGGTAAAGAAGAGTGATTTTCAATTTACTGCACTTACTCTGTAATCAATATTTGTAAATTGTTTTACGCCTATATAGAATTGCCCAAAGTAAACGGTCAACGACCGTGGGCCTTGGAGTAGGAGTCGACCTAGGCTCCGAACCAAGTAAAACCTCCCGTGTTTGCGTTGTGTGTTTTTAACTTCCGCTGTGCAACTTCTCTTAGTTTTCAAATCCGAAAGTTTTCCGATATTCACCCCCCCCCTCTATCGGTTATCTCGATCCAACATCATGTATTTAAGAGATTCATACTCTGAACATGTCATGCTCTGGCCAGAGGCTTCGAGTAACAATCCGACGATAGGTCTCGGGTATACATCTCCTCGCAAGGAGTGGTGAATCCTTTGTAGGCTGTTCAAACATCTTCGGGCACTTCGGCTTATACCCAATCATCCTGGGTCCATACCTCCTTGGAGATGCTTGCTTAAGATGTCAAAGTATAAGTCTCCATGACCAAGATGACTTGAATACCGCAAGTCAAAGGAACATCGCACTTAAGCTGCAGTAAGAACTTCACTGACATATCTATATGTAGACTACCATATGAAGTTTTACAGTCAGTCACTCCAATGAACTAGTTCCCTTAACTAGCATTCATGTTTATCTCCGGACATCTCAATGTCACCAGCCAGTGAGAATCAGCTAATTAGAGAATAACTCATGCTAGTCTCAACAGAATTGATAGTGTCCGTATTTATCAATTCATCGACTAGGGACAATTTCAATACTTCACAATTGCACATGTAGAGATAATCACTAGTTGTGAATTCATCACAAATTCTCTCATGCTGTGAATTGTATTGCGGACATTCAGTAAATGAGTTTAAGATCTCAATCAAATACACAAACATATATACTCAAATAGTGAATATTCATTTATTAGAATAAATGATTACAATCATAAGGTGATTGCCTTAGGACACTTCTCTCATATCACTAACACTGTTAACCATGATGCATTTCAGAATGATTATGTTGAGAGATATTCAGTTGATTCACAACTCTAATCTACATCACAATTACTTGTAGATATTAACGTCACTTACGAGGATATAGATGATGGAGATATGTCCAGCAGTGATGAAGTTGTTAAACTAACAGAGTCTAGCGATGAAGATTTAGTAGTTGTTTCTATTAATTAATGTGATCTTAATGATGACAGGATTGTTGGGTCCGGATGCATGTCGACAAGGATACGAGTTCGTAAAATTCAAAATTTTTACGTGCAGCGAAAGAGTTTGCATAAAATAATTTCCTAAATTATTTTAACTTCGTATCTAGCATGCAACCTTATAGTGTGTTGACATAATCATAAAATAAAACTTTGCGGAAAAGTAAACTAATTTACCAAGTACCTCGCGTATCTCGAAGGAAGGGACGAGATCCAACCGTAGCGTCCCTTGGAAGCTTCGCCTCTACTCGCGTCCACGCCGAGTTCTCTTCGGGATGACTTCGCAAAGTCACGAGTTTTGTGCCGATGAGAACTACTAGATTCTCGGAAGGCACAACTAAAAGAATAAGAGAAAATAATGAAAACTAACCAACGAAGTAACGGAATCGAATTCCGGGAAGAGAGGAGTCGCTATCCGCTTCTTCTTCTTCGTGTTCGGGTTCTCCTTCTTCTTCAATGCTCACGGCAACTTCACCTTCTTGGATTTGGTTGGGCGCCGGCCCTAAGGGAAGAAGAAGAGGAGGAGAGGAGAGATTAAGAGAGAGAGGGAGAGAGTAATTAATCTCTTGATTAATTGATTTCTATAAGGGCTAGCCTTTGGTTCCTTTATATAGTAGCAACTCCTTTGCTAAGTCTCCCTCTAAACCGAATTAACGGAATTAGTTATAAGAAATTTATCCCATAAATTTTTTTATTAATTATTCCGTTTAAACCGAGTCTTTATTATAAACTAATTTATAATAAAACTAATTCTTTTTCTCTTTAAATTATGGAATAAATTTTTATAAGAAATTTATAAACTTTCTTATTATGGAAAAATCAATTCATAATTGATTTTATAAAATTAAAATAAACCAATTCATGGATTATTTTAATCTTCCATAAAAGAATAAATTTCTACAAATTTTATTCATATAAATTTCTTTATACAAATTTATTTATCCATAATTTATAAAATAAATCGCACTAGATTTATTTTATTAATTAAACCAAAATTAATTGGTTTTTCTCCTCCATCTTGGCCGGCCACCAAAGAGGGTTTTGACACCCTCTTTGGCCGGCCAAACCAACCCGGACCGCCACGAATTAAACTCATTTAATTCGCCCAAAAAGCCTTCAAAAGACTTAGCCATTTTTAGCTTCCATTGCGCCTCTGACTAACTCAGATTCGACTTATTTCTCTTAATCGGAAAATCCAATTTTCAACTCATTTTAAATCCCTCGGATTACTCGTAGTGCGTGTGACTAAATAGGCTTTCGATTTATGTTGGTCGTCTATAATTTAACTAATTATAGAACGATCATGAGTGGTACCTAGTAGTACATCATGATCCCCAATTAATCGAAAGATCAACGGTTTGACCTCAGAAGAAATTATTCTGAAACCCTTCAGCAGCTCTAATGAGTCGTGCCCCATTCCTTTCACCACCTTATACCCACTTGGTTCAGGACACGGTCAATGGTGTCAGTCCCCACTAGGCTGACTACGTCACACCTAGCCCAAGTAGTGTCTTTCTCGTCCTTTGGATTTCTAATTACTCTCATGTATTTAAGAGACTCGCACTCTTAACATGATATGCTCTAGCCAGAGGCTTTGAGTAACAATCCGACGATAGGCCTGGGTATACATCTCCTTGCAAGGAGTGGTGAATCCTTTGTAGGCTGTTCAAACATCTTCGGGCACTTCGGCTTATACCCGATCATCCTGGGTCCACACCTCCTTAGAGATGCTTGCTTAAGATGTCAAAGTATAAGTTTCCATGACCAAGATGACTTGAACACCATAAGTCAAAGGAACATCGCACTTAAGCCGCAGTAAGATCTTCATTGACATATCTACATGTAGATTCCCATATGAAGTCTTACAGCTAGTCACTCCAATGAACTAGTTCCCTTAACTAGCATCCATGTTTATCTCTGGACATCCCAATGTCACCAGCCAGTGAGAATCAGCTGATTAGAGAATAACCCATGCTAGTCTCAACAGAATTGATAATGTCCGTATTTATCAATTCATCGACTAGGGATATTTCCAACACTTCACATTTGCACATTTAGAGATAATCACTAGTTGTGATCCCATCACAAATTCTCTTATGCTGTGAATTGTATGGCGGACATTCAGTAGATGAGTTTAAGATCCCAATGAAATACACAAACATGTATACTCAAATAGTGAATTATCATTTATTGAAATAAATGTTTACAATCATAAGACGATTGCCTTAGGACACTTCTCTCATATCACTAACAAACTCCCACTTGGCCTAATGCCAATCGCTACGGTATCCAATACCACAGGCTCTAACATGACCCTCAAACTTGCTTTGAGGCAAGGCTTTAGTTAAAGGATCCGCTATATTCCTTTCAGTGGGAACTCTCTCAATTTGTATGTCATTCCTACTTATAATCTCTCTGATCAGATGATAGCGTCGAAGCACGTGTTTGGATCGTTGATGAGACCTTGGTTCCTTCGCTTGTGCAATAGCTCCATTGTTGTCGCAGTAAACCGGCACTGCTTCATCAATGGTTGGAACCACACCAAGTTCTGAGACATACTTCTTGATCCAAACTGCTTCCTTTGCTGCTTCCGAAGCTGCGATATACTCCGCTTCCATGGTAGAATCCGCTACGGTGTCTTGTTTGGAACTTTTCCAACTTACTGCGCCTCCATTCAAAGTAAATACGTATCCAGACTGTGATTTGGAGTCATCCTTATCTGTCTGGAAACTGGAATCTGTATACCCACGTATTACCATATCTCATTCTCCATATATTAGGAACATATCCTTAGTTTTTCTTAAGTACTTAAGGATTGTCTTGACAGCCGCCCAATGATCCATTCCTGGATCCGACTGGTATCTGCTTGTGACACTCAAAGCATATGATACATCGGGCCTTGTACATAACATAGCATACATGATAGATCCTATTGCGGATGCATAGGGAATCTTATTCATTCAAATCCTCTCGTCTTCTGTGTGCAGACACATAGACTTCGAAAGGTTGATCCCATGCCTGATGGGAAGGTAACCTTTCTTGGATTCCGACATGCTAAACCTTTTTAGCATTCGGTCTATATATGTAGACTGTGAAAGACCAAGCAACTGTTTTGGTCTATCTCTATAGATTCTTATCCCAAGGATATAGGTTGCTTCTCCCAGGTCTTTCATGGAGAAAGTTTTGGACAACCAAATTTTAACTGTCTGTAAAACTGATACATCATTTCCTATAAGCAATATGTCATCGACATATAATACTAGGAATACGACTGCACTCCCACTAACCTTCTTGTACACACAAGGTTCGTCAGGATTTTGTGAGAAATCAAACTCTTTGATTGTCTCATCAAAACGGATGTTCCAGCTCCTAGATGCTTGCTTCAGTCCATATATGGATCGTCGAAGCTTGCATACTTTGGTTTTATCAACCGATGTGAAACCTTCAGGTTGTATCATGTATACATCCTCAAGCAGGTTTTCATTAAGGAAAGCTGTTTTCACATCCATTTGCCATATCTCATAATCATAATGAGCTGCTATGGCTAGGAGCATCCGAATGGATTTAAGCATAGCTACTGGCGAATAGGTTTCGTCATAATCAATTCCTTGCTTCTGACGATATCCTTTTGCCACTAATCTAGCCTTAAAAGTAACAACATTACCTTCCATGTCGGTTTTCTTCTTGAAAATCCACTTACACCCTATGGCTTTAATCCCTTCAGGTGGGTTAACAAGTCCCATACTTAG
>JAGFNQ010005355.1:0-72492 GCA_024364735.1 Boesenbergia rotunda
CTCTCATATCACTAACAGAAATTTCCAATCGCATAGTGAGACGGCGCAAGGAGGAAAAATTGGAATACAAGGATCCAAAGTTCAGTAGATAGCCCAGCTCATAGGTGCTATCTTGGAGCAAATCTTTGCCAAATCAAAGCGCATGGTGGGAAACAGGGAGAACACAACAGCCCTACGCTCCAATTCAAAACCAAGGAAAATTGAAATGTAATCTACAAAGATTTGGCTAGCTACTAATCTAGATGGTGCTGATCTTCTTACCTCAACCTTCGTTGATGGAAATCTAGCTCCAAGCGATCTATCTGATACACAGCCGACCAACTCTCTGGATCGTCCTTCACGTAGGAAAAATGGCGACGGATCAGCTATGAAACGGAATTCTAATATGTTGGCTCGCAAGATCCTAGGTTTATTGAACCCTAGCTTACCTCCAATGGGGCTCCAGCAGCCCGATGAAGTCGTCGGCCTGCTGACAATAGCCGCGCCCAAATTGACTGTAGCGAATCCCTAGCTTCCGCTCACGAGATGGTTTGGGGATCGTGGGATTGGAGCTTAGATCCTGGCTAGATCCGAGGGGCATGGTTCACTGGAGAGGAGGAAGACGAAGAAATCGCTGGTGGCATTGGCTCTAGATCGGGAAAAGGAGGAGACTCGAGATTAGTTTGCGGTTGAAGGTAGCAATTTAAGACTTGCCACTTTTGTGTTTCACCCCTCCATTTCTGTCAAATTCAGAATGGATCCTATGTTTAGGGTTTTAAGCCATTTAGCCGTTAAGGTTTGGGTCTTTATCACATTCTACCCCTCAGACCTAGGGTTCAAGGCGGTTAAACCCTCTAGCTTTAGTTTGGGTCACAGAAAACCCTAAATCTTTCCCGAAAATTTTCCTAGTTCGAGTCAAAAGTGTCAAATTTAACATCCTAATCTATGCATCCTCTCCTCGAGGTCAACGATGTATCTCTAGTTGCTCTTGAAGACCTCGTTGTAGTGGATGAGGAACTCATCGAAGGAGACGGTGTCGAAGTCCATGGACTTGAGGAGGTCGAGGTCGGTGTTGGATGAGGAGATCCATCGCTCGACTGATTGCAAGAAGGCAGATGCAACCAAATCTATAGTAGAAGGAAGGATCAAATCAGGGTTTCACCATATAAATCCATATATGGAGTGAGAGGGGAGGTGATATCCTTTCTTTTCATAACATTAACCCGTGAGGGGAATCGAGCACCGTTGGATGAAGTCGGAGAGGGATTTGGAAGTAGTGTCAACATGATAATAGAAGGCATATAGAGATTAGCAAAAGATAGAGCTTGGCAAACGGTGGAACTCGTCAAAGGGCTATAAGATTTGGAGGCCATTTCGGGGTGTAGGGTAAGATTTTTCATTTATTTGGTTTATTTATTATGATAACTAATGAAAGTCGCACACGTGTCCCAATTTTTGGCATGAGATTTGGAGCTAGAAAAAAATAATAGTTAAAATTTCATTTACAACGGTTTAAAACCGTTATCTTATTATCACAACAACAACGGTTTATGCACCATTGCCCCAGACATTGTAAAAATATTCTCATTGACAATGATTTATTTAACCGTTGTCCCAACAATCTTTAAGATAAAAAAAAACTCTGAAAGACAACAGTTTGGGAAAATTATTGTGACATGTGTTGTTGATTAAAAAAATCGTTGCGCTAACGACAATGGACAGTGGTAAACCCATTGTCTTTAGTGTTATGTGTTTGCTAATAGACAATGGTTTTGCCAAAAACTATTATCTTTTACTAAATTAACAATAGCTTAGCCAAAAACCGTTGTCTGTGGTGTTGTCAAAGACCATTTTTGTTGTAGTGTTGCTTGAGGTGTTATGTTGAAGGAAGGAGGAGATGGAGAAGAAAGATAGAACTTGGTGGTCTCCAAGAATTCAGAAGAAATCCTTTGTCTTTACCTTCTTTGGAGTTTATATACTATCAAAAGAGCATCTCTCCATTAGATGCTGCAGAGTCGTATGCTCCTCCATCATCCTCGTATTTACCAATGAGGGGATCAGATCTAATAACCATTAGTTGTCTCTCCCTTCACCAAGCGTCACTTGTTTGAGGGAGAGCATCTAGGAGACAAGATCTTACAATCTTGTAATTATCTTTCCATTCATCCGGTGCCACGTGTTCTAAAACAGTTGTAGAGAGATAGTCTTATAGATGAGGCAGTTGCATGCCAACTTAGAATGTGGGGTATGTTGGGATAGTGTTCAGGAGGAAGTAGACGACCGAGGCCAAGACTAGGAGCATGCCGAGATTTAAGGCAGAAGCTAGGAGATGTCGGGTTCTGAGCCATAGTCTGAGACTAAGATGGATATCTTGGCTAATGAGGCCGAGATATAGACGGAGGATGTCGTGATTTGAGACTGAGTCAAGGAAATGTCGTGGCTGAGGTCAAGATAGGGAGCATGCCTGGATTTGAGGCTGAGATGGATGTTGACTAATGAGGCTGAAATATAGATGGAGGATGCCATGATTTGAGACTGAGCTAAAGAGATGTCAAGGCTGACGACGAGACAAGGAGCATCCAATGATCTAAGGTTGGGATGGATGTTAGCTAATGAGGCCAAAATATAGACAGAGGCTGTAGTGATTTGAGACTGAGCCAAAGAGATGTTAAGGCTGAGGTCGAGGCTCGAATGATATCGGTAGCTAAGATTGAGACGTAATAGCTAACTTGTCTTTGATCAAACTTGTATATTTTGGGATAAAAACATTGAGCTGGTAAATCAGACTTGAGTCTCATCTAGGCTGGATCTGATTCCCTTTGAATTATGTTTGACTTATCTTGACTTTAACTAACAGCTTAACAAGACTTTTAAACTGACGGGGCATATAGGGGCTGCAAGATTTGTCACCATATACAATTCAACATGGGGCTTTTTTTGTGATTTTTTTCCTACTTCACACAAATGCATCATTGAATTAAAACACATATTTGATTTATTGTTATGTAGGAAGTTATTCTCCGCCTCATCCACTATGTGAAGTTTAGTCATCTCCACATTTATATGCCACTCATGTAAATGGGTTCGATTTCAATCTAAGTTGTACAACCTATTGATTCGGCGTCTCTCGACGAAACAAGACTTTAAACTAGTGCATCGTGGATTGTCTAAGCAATTTAACACTTGGCCAAAGAGGAGAGACCACCCCGGATAAACATGTACATATGGGTGTAGCTCAAAAGAGATCACCTTGCCAAAGAGTTCGATTGGCCTATACACGGCCAAGCGTGGGCACAACGAAATCATTCCAATTCAAGTATGAATTCATCGTAAGCAACGTGTCTTCTCACTCCCTCCAAGCAACGACCTTCCTTCTCCCCGTAAACAACTAGAGTATTGCATTTTGATGTAAAAAGTGATGACCTTGCCTCCAAGTCAGGTAAAGTACTAGCTAGCTTTTTCTTTAGCTGTGCAACTCACAATAGAATGATCTGAGTAATGTCATTCGATACTAAAGAAAATTTATTAGACCCTGATCGCATACCGTTAGCGGGGACTAATTATATTTTAAAGAAAAAGGCCACAAGCTGGTCAATGAGATATCATTATAATTTCAACCCATTGACATTGACGGCCAAATGTTTCTCAACAGCCTGTTAATATATGCCAAGTGCTTAACCACTATTATGAAACACAGCTCTTGGTTATGGGGCTTGGAGTTTAGAGATCTTAATGGTGCTTTGGAGCATGAACTATCATTAATTAGATGCTTCCTTTTATTATGAGAATAAGAATAATGTTTGTCTTTTGCTCTGTAACCACAAATTAAGAGTAGCCAGGAGATGTTGCTAGCTAGTGTCATGATTCCTGTATATAATAACTTCAACAAACATGGATCATGGTCAATTAAAACACAAAGATCGTGACAACAACAATAGCATCATGGACAAAAGTTCAACTTCCACTGTACAGGGCAGGATTGCTTTCTTCACGTATCACTTGACTAAACCCACAATAAAATTACTGTTACAGTGTTTTGCAACAGAAAAGCTCTGCTCCTAATTTCTCATCCCTGGAAGGTTTGGATGATTGTGTTGTGCCATGGGTCCGAAAGGTGCTGGAGAAGGTTCTCAAATGGCCCTTTGCCTGTCACGTTATGCTGGATAATAAACGCCAGGAAGGCCAACATTGCCAGTCTCCCTGCAAGAACATCAAAACAACAGCAACAGATCTGCTTAGTAAATTCTGAATGTGTGTGTGTATGTATGTATATATATATATATATATATATATATATATATATGTAAACCTTGCTAGCTAGCTAGATAGCTAGCTAGTGTTACTTTAATTACCATTGGCGAGTTCTTTCTCCTTGGCCTCGAGTGTGGGGGTGAAGTTGAGCGGGTTGAAGATGCTGCCGGGGTAGCCGCATTCATGTGGCGGCAAACTGTAGTTTTTAAAGATGGGGTCTTGGTTGACGCAGCCGGGGTTCTTGATGTCCTGCCACCTTCTGATCTCCACGTAGTGGAAGAGGATGAACTCGATGACGAAGAGCGTGGACGAGGACGCGAAGTACTCAGCCTTGCCGGCGTCGTACCACTGCGGTGCGTTTATGATGCCGATCTTGGTCAAGACCTCCGGAAGCAGCATCCCGGCCACGCCGAGCATGGCCCAGCGCCCGTTGACGAGCTCCGCTTGCACGTACCACCGGAGGTTCTCAGGGTCCTCCGCCAGTCCGAGGGGGTCGAATCCATTGTCCCCTGGCAAACTGTGAATTTGCTTTCGAATTAAACCAATCATTAATCATGTTCCAAGCGGGAGATTAATGAAGCGATCTAGTTAGACGCCAGAGGATTTCACCTTCCGTCGAGATAGACCGGCGAGGGAAGACCAGGGAGCCATTCGCCCTTCTTGGCTTCCACCTTGAAGGTGGAAGACGGCAAGGATTTGGCCGTGAACACCCTCGACAGTTGTAGTTTCCCGGAAGATCCCCCTGTCAAGAATCTCGAACGGGAGCTGCATGGCCGGAGAGCGGCCGCAGATGCTTGCATTGCAACTGTGGCCATTATGGGGAGATCAAATCCGGTGGAGCGCCGGCGATGAGTTCTCCGGCGGGAGATGAGAAAGGAGTTGTTTTAGTGGATGCGAAAGTGGCTCCTGCTTTGTAGTGGTCAGGGGAGGAATGTTGTGGTCAGAATCCAGGATTGCAATCTGGCCGTCGGTTTTGTCAGATTTTAGTAAAGGACGGCTCCCGTTAGCTGGGGGATTGAGCCGACCAATGGGAGGCCTGTATCCTTATCTCCCTCCTTATCCAATGCCCAGATTCTAGAGATCTATTGTTGCAATGGCATTGGCCAACAAAATGTTGTAATCCCCGTTTGGGGCCCACTTGTGTGATTCTTCTTAGCCGTAGTTGATTGGGGGATTGAACAGGTAGGTCGAGAAAAACCAATTTGATTGTTTAAACACTGTTTAATTATAATCCGTTGGATCAGTAATTAATTATATGTTTTTTTTAAATTGTTTATAGTTGGCATCTTGTATCTAGCATATATCGACTAATTCTGCGACGATCGATTTTGTTTCAAAAAAATTTATTATAGACCACCTTGATAAATCAAAAAACGATCATAGGGGTGGTCATTCGCCAACAAGTCACAATATTTTAGTTATTAGAAAATGAAAGACAGGAACTTGAAAGGAAAAAAAAATCATTAAGTTACATATCAAACTTACTTTATTATTACTTATGTACATTTTTTTCATCATTATCTTTTTTTCTTATATAAATAGTGACAAATAGATAAGAGTCTTGCGAAATGGTAAATTGTTATTAGGTGATTTAGAAGTCATGGGGATTTCAATTAATTTTGAAGATAATCTCTTAAAAATAGAATAAGATTATATATAATAGATTGTTCTCTAGAATCCATATTGACCGAAATTTTGTGCATCAAATTGTCTTTTATAAATAATGACAAATCAAAGTGAAAGCATAGAAGGTTGTTAATTTTGATTCAAAGCATTTGAAAATGGACGTGTTACTCAAGATTTTGATTGAAGCATTTGAAAAGGCAGCCCAATTAGGAACACAATTGATTTGATCAAACCATCTAGTTGGCCTAATTGTTAGGAAAATGTATTAGCTAGTCTTACCATCCATCCTATCTAACCCAACTAGCCTAGCCTATTTGTACTGTAAGTACCATATGACTATTCCAATTGAACCATCAAGCTAAGCTTCGGTTAGCTCATACTATAAAAATTGTATGCTTTAGTCAGACATTGATTTCCTCTTCAAATTAAATCAATCTTTTAAGAGTTTACAATTGAATAGTTTTCAATGAATATACTTAGTCACTGAATGGCTAACTGTGTGCAATTAATGGTTATTTTTTCCTTTGTCTACATTCAACCTAGCTAGCTATATATGCATGCAGTTGGTAGTGTTCCTTAATCCGTTCCTTGCTTCCCTCACTTTCTTTCCCAATTCCAAGCCATGGGAGATCCTTTTGCATGATCCATGCACTTGGGTTTCTTACATGCATCCAATTCCTTTTTTGGACTAGCTCCTCTGCCATTCCTTTCCCCTCCCTAAAGAATTAATAATACGCACAACATGCACTTCAATTTAAATGCCATGCAGTACTCGACGTTCTAATTCAAAATTAGACTACTGTCGCATGCAATTAATTATGGGATCGGTTGTTCTTGCCTCCGCGGTGTGGCTCCTCGTCCTGCTTCAGGAAGCAGCGCTGATGGCCGACGGAATGGGCTGCAACTGGGGCACCCAGTCTTCGCACCGACTGCCAGCGGACATAGTGGTGCGACTCCTCAGGGACAACAACTTCGACAAGGTGAAGCTGTTCGAGGCGGACGCCGCCGCCCTCCGTGCCCTCGGCCGCTCCGGCATCGAGGTCATGGTCGGCATTCCCAATGAGTTTCTTGCACCGCTCGCCGGCAGCGTCAAGGTCGCCGAGCAGTGGGTGATGCAAAACGTCTCCACCTACGTCTCCCAGTACGGCGTCAATATCACGTACGTACGTACGGATGCATATATATATATGTATAGATATATATCATCAGCCGTTGGGATCGGTTAGTTAAGTAATATTTTGGATGGATGGATGGATATGCATGATTATATTCAGGCATGTGGCGGTTGGCAACGAGCCGTTTCTGAAGACGTACAACGGCATGTTCCAGAACACGACGTTCGCAGCGCTGCAGAACATCCAGGCAGCGTTGATCAAGGCCGGGCTCAGTCGGCAAGTGCGCGTCACTGTCCCCCTCAACGCCGACGTCTACCAGAGCGGCAGCAGCGGCCTCCCCTCCAGCGGTGACTTCCGCCCTGACATCCACGGCCTCATGGTCGCCATCGTGCGTTTTCTTCAGGACAACGGCGGCACGTTTACCATCAACATTTACCCTTTCCTCAGCCTCTACGATGATCCCCACTTCCCCCTCGACTATGCCTTCTTCTCCTCCTCCGCCGCCAACCCCGTCGTCGACGGTCCCATCTCCTACTCCAACGTGTTCGAGGCCAGCTATGACACCCTCATCTGGGCGCTCGAGCGCAACGGTTTTGGATCCATGCCGGTCATCGTCGGCGAGATTGGGTGGCCCACCGACGGTGAAATCCATGCCAATGTTGACTACGCGCGCCGGTTCAACCAGGGCCTGCTCGATCGGATCAGACAACGGCGCGGCACGCCCAAACGACCTGCGCCGCCGGACATCTACCTCTTCGCCCTGCTCGACGAGGACCAGAAGAGCATCCAACCCGGTAACTTTGAGCGCCACTGGGGCCTCTTCTACTACGACGGCAGCCTCAAGTACCAATTCGTGATGGATGACGGCCGCCCCCTCGTACCGGCACGAGGCGTCCGCTACCTCGAGCGTCAGTGGTGTGTGCTCTCGCCCACCGCCAGCGCCACCGGTCCCGAAATCGCTGACGCCGTCGGGTACGCCTGCGAGTACGCCGACTGCACCAGCCTGGGCTACGGCTCCTCTTGCAACGGATTGGACGCAAGGAGCAACGTGTCGTACGCGTTCAGTCAGTTCTTCCAGCTGGCCAACCAGCAAAAGGGCGCATGCAACTTCTCCGATCTCTCCGTCGTCACCAAGACCGATCCCTCGCAAGGCAGTTGCAAGTTTAACATCATGATCGACGTGGGAAAGCACGATCGTGCTGTGAATACCAGCGCTGCCGGCGGAGGTGGAGCTTTGCTCTGGCGGAGGGCGGTCGTGGCTATCCTGCTGCTATGGACCATCAGTTATGTTCTTTAAATTCTGCATTATTAATTGATGAAAGTAACAACAACGTACAAAATATTCTTGAAAGAAACAACCAACCAACCAACCAAAGAATTTGTTTTGTTTTGTTTTGTTTAATTACTATAGAAAATCAAGCAAATAATCAATCTCTGAGGAGTAGAGGACACACTAAATTAACATTACATACGTGACACTAGCTAGCTAGCTAGCTAGCTAGTTTTTATCTGCACATCAATAGATTAAACATTCAATGAATTAGCTTATTGATATATACTAATCTCCTGGCACCCTTGCCCTCTTCACCAAGCGAACGAGATCTAGCACCACCTCCGACATGGGTGGTCTGAACTCTGGCTCAGACTGTCAAACGACATTTGATTAAAAATTGAAAGAGTAATGCAAGATACGTGACTGCAATCGAGCACAAAAATTTTGAAGCCTGTTTTTAGCTCGAGAACAAATTAAATATTGCATGTGAAGCACAATTTTACCTGGACACAGAGGGCTACTACATCAGCAAATCGAGACACTGATTTCAAAGGGTATAGCCCCTTGAGTGCAGGATCAACCATCCTTTCCAGAGCCTCAATGTCATGGAGCTGGGGAGCTGCCCATTGCACCAACAATTGCTCCGACCTTGGCCTTGAGCTGTTGGAGTTTGCAAATCAATCAGACTGCAACATCATAAACTTACAAGCACTAGCAGGCAGCATTTAAACTTCTCGATTTGACACATCCTCCGAGAGATTACTTAGTTGAGCCTCGACCATCATCTTTTAGGAAATTAACCGCGTCTTCTTGTGAATCTTTTCAAAGATTACCTGTCAAAAGGTTTCCTCCCGGTCATGAGCTCCAGCATGATCACTCCAAAGCTGTAAACATCGCTCTTAAGAGTATACTGGCCAGCCATGGACAACTCTGGTGGATCATATCCCATTTTTATTTCAGATGCCTGTGAGAATCAATGAAGCCAACGCGGTATTGCATTTAGAAATTCATGGCGCCAAAAAAAAAAAAGCATAGGAGTCTGAAGTCCAGAACAAGTTGGAACCTTGGCTATGCATTCACCAAACCAAAGTTATGCTAAGGTCAATCATTCATACAATTATCTATCATACTCAATAACACTATAGGCAGACATATACGTACCGATTCAGTACATAAAATAATCATAAGCCTTTGTAATAGAATTACAAAGTAATTTTGCTTCTTGAAAAAGCAAAAAGAAACCAGTTGAAAGGAAACACATTTTGCTTCTAGTTGTGTGCTTCAATGTTACTTTGGATTATTCTTTTTTTCTTCAAATAGGTTTCCCTTAATTTTGATGAAGCCTCACACTGCACAAAGATATCTCACCTCTTAATATTTAATCATTTATCAAGGTTGTTCTCAAGTGTCCGCCAATGGAACCACTTATCTCTTATGTCACATCTCCAATTGAAATTCTCTCAATCAACCATTAATAGTTTCAAATTCAATTCAAATTAAAAGTGAGACAAATAAAGTTGAATCCAAATCCTTAACTCATAGGATGTGATTGGATTGGATAAAGTCATCTCATAGTGACGTGATGGATAGCAGCCGTGTAAGCATGAACCCTATAAACCTTTATGTGGAATTATTTAGATTTTGCATTTATAAAGACTAGGTCCTCTCGTACCTTTTATAACATTGTGTGCTCGACCAATATAAGGCCATCAAAGAAGAGAGGAACCGAGGAAAACTAAGTCACAGTGAACAAAGGTATGTTTTTGGTTTTCAGTTTATTTTTTGATTCTAGATGATCTCGGGCAATGAAATTTTCTCCTGCATCTTCATCTCAATATTCTCATAAATGCTACAGTACTTGCAATCTCCAAAAACACCCATATATGAGTAGTAAGTTTATGAACAACATTGATTAGATTCCAGAATTAGAATAAAAAATATATTTGGACATAGCTGGTAAAGTAATCAGAATTTATGATATGCAAATTAGCAATACTTTGGACTTTGAGACGGTTCAAGTTGTTTGGTATTTGATAGTGTTATTTGATAATTCATTTTTGACTTAGTAATCAATTAATAGTGATTATTATATTTCCTAGTTTGCCTTGTCATTTCCTAGTTTTGAGTCTATAAAAGTGTTTAGTCTCTCGTGTAATACTTAAACTTTTGATTAATAGGATTCTACTTTGCTTCCAAAATAGCATATAACCTACAAAGACGAAGCCAATTTGCATTTTAGTCCTGTAATTTCCAGATTAGCATATAGCATTTTACATTTTAGTCCTAAATATTTGAGAATTTGAAGATTAGGCACTGGCATTAACATTGTAGACCTATAAATTTGTGAATTTACAAATTTAGATGTTTATAGATTAGCTCTTGTCTAAAAAAAAAATCCAAAGCAATTTTATTTGAGGAGCATTCATCAAAGGCTACATGGTGCAAATTTTGTAGTGGAGACTCGATACTTTTGTTCCTTTATTTAAAATTTCTTTGTTTCATTTAGTTAATTTTTCTAATGTACAATCTAATACAGATTATTCAATAAATTTATGTACCACCTTACACGCATAATTTTCTATTTGTTCCTTTTATTTACAAGGTTACTTTTATCATTTTTATTATTTGTTAAGCCTTCACTTGATGAAAAACTCCATTGTTAGAAAAAATCGATGATGAATTTAGGACCCTTTTAGAGTGGATTACCTAGAATGATTTAAAGACTATACAACAAGTATAATTGACAAATTGAAGGAAAAGGATCCTGACAGTTAGCAGGGAATGCACCTCATCAAGACCCACGACCTTCACTTAGACAACACATGCACCGTGATCATTATTTCACTTTGGATGAAGATCACTTCTTTGAAACTCATTCGTAGTCCAAGCCTAGATGTGGGTCTGGTGAAGCTGCCTAGCCATATTTGTACTGCTGATATTTTTAATGTGAAACATTTTATATTCCCTTCCATGGTGATTCTTCTAATGATGAGGTAGCTGATAATTCGATGGTGAAGTTACTCTACCTTGGGGAGAATGATGCAGGTTCAACAACACAATCTTCCGGAAGCCATAACTTTTGACTCAGGATTCGAAATTAGGCTCTGTCGGTGGCCACGCATGTGTAAGTACCCCAAGTAAGTTTTGATATGATCAACCAAGTTAAGTTAGGTCCTGTGGTGTTTTAATCTCTGTGTCTAAGTATGTAGGAGCTTAGGAGCGCAGGAAGTCGAGCGGAAGACGCAGCGGACGAGAAGGATGGCACGGGAAGGGAGTCGACGGTCTCAGTGCATCTGAGGGACACGGAGGTCTGCGGAAGAGTACGCCGGTGGAGCGAGAAGGATGCGCGCGACGTCCGAGGGATGAGAAGTCGGGCGGAAGCACGTTCGAGGAGAAGGCCGGAGGAGAGTTCGGGTGAGCCCAACTCTGGTTGGTTTGGAAATCACCCAAGAAGAGCCGAGGGAGACTGGTCAGCAAGTTGCTGACCAAAAGTCACTCGGGCGCCCGTGAATGAGGGCGCCCCTATTCCCGGGCGCCCAAGTGCATACAGGCGCTCGAGAGCCAAATTCTATCTGTCAGCTAGCCGTTTGCGAACGTTGCGCCCTCAACCACTCGGGCACCCCTATAGTGCCACGTCAACATTCGGATGGAGTTGACCGGGGCTATAAATAGGCCCTCAGAGTTCAGTTCTAAATCAACTCATTCACTGCAAATGAAGTCTTTGTAATACTATTTTTCTGAGTTTTTATTGTGTAAGAGGTTTCTCCGCCCAAAAGAGTTTATTCAGGAGAATCGAACTACATTCTGCCTTGGATTAGCAACCTCCCTGGTTGCAAACCAAGTAAAATCCATTTGCCTCTTTCTTTTCAATATTGCTTCATTTTTTTAATGTTATTTATTATTGTTTGAATTAACTCTTATCTTTGTTTAGCAAAAACAAAAGATTTAGTTTTTATTTTTCAGGGGTAATTCACCCCCTCTTGCCGACCTACGATCACCTTCAATTGGTATCAGAGCCAAGATGCCCTAGAAGGACTAACCGTCGTCTGAAGCAATCTACAAAATGGTCGGACCTATCATCTACCCGCCAAAGTTCGAGAGGGAGTTTGCGAGTTGGAAGCGCAAGATGCAGGTATTTTTTAAAACAGACTTTGATTTACTCTTAATTATGAAAAATAGATTTGCAACTCCCAAAGACGCCGACGACAAACCCAAAGATGAAAGCCTGTGGACAAAGAAGGAGCAGACAGACTTCGTGGCAAACGGGAAAGCAGAGTTCCATTTGCTGACCGTACTGCCTGCACAATAAGTCAACCGAATCGAGAACTACCAATCTGCAAAGGAACTTTGGGAAAAGTTCCTTGAACATCACGAAGGTACCTCCGAAGCCAAACTAGCAAAAAGAGACCTGCTTCGGAATCAACTTAGCAACCTCCAAGTGGAAGAAGGAGAGTCAGTAGCTCAATTACACGCAAAACTTAAAGAGTTAATTACAGATCTCAACAACCTCGGAGAGTCGGTAAGCAATCGGGACGCTCAAAGTGTAACGACCCGGAAAATTTTCTTAATATTTCTTTAAAATATTAAGCATGTCTAGATAATTTTCCGAGGGACCTAGAGATATTAACATGAATTTTAATCTAGAAATCTATGTTTTCCCATTTAAATTGGGGAAATAGGCACTAATGGGCCTTATATGGGCTTTCTAGTACCATGAGTATTGGTGAATTTTAGGAAAAATTTATAGAAATATAAAGGGACTTTAAGGAGAAATATTAACATAATTATGGGGGAATTTTTAGGGGATTTTCGAAATATTAGAAAAATAAAAATAAAAATAAAATGGAAAATTAGTGCATGCACCAAGGATTGAACCTTGCACCTCTTGTACAATTATGCATGCTCTAACCAATTCACCTAGCAAGGGAGTGCTATGAGGAAATGAAGTGAATTATGGTTAAGGCTTAGGAAAAATGAAGAGTCATCAACCATGACTCTTCACTTGCCCTCCTTAATGAGTTATAAAGAGGGGGTTTGGGAGTTTCTTTCTTCCCTTCATCAATTCCACCTTTCTTCTTTCTTCTCCCTCACTCTAGCCGAAAACTTCAAGGAGAGTTTTCCTTTGGAGAACTTCACAAGAGGGCTTAATCTTCAAGAGCTAAGGGTCATCTACAAGGCTACAAGGGTTAAGGGTGATGAAGGGACAACAAAGTCTTCATCATCTTTCCTTTTTAAGGTCTAAAAACCGAGGTAACCCAAGGTAAGACTTCCTCACCTGTGGTATAATGGTTTTTGAGTTATTTTCATGATACAAGAAATTGTTTGAATCATATATGAAGAAACACCAAAGTTAGGGCTACTAAGGGTTTCGGCCACCATAGGTTTCTATGGTTTGGTTTGGATCCAACTCTTTAATATTGTTCCTTATGTTTTCTTATGTGGTAAGAGATGTTAATAAGGGTTATGTGAAAGTTTTTACATGATTTAAGGCCCTAGAAACTTTCGGCCAAGATGGGATTTAGGGCAAGGGGTTAGGGTTAACTCCAAGCAAGGGTTCAAATGTTTTCCTATGGAAGTATATGTAAGATATAGGATGTAAATTTGTAACTTTATGAATTTATTCATGTGATGGTGACCCATTAGGGTTTCGGCCAAGGTCCCAAGGTAGGGCTAGGGCTTAAGGTTAATTCCAAACAAGGGTGCAAATGTTTTCCTATGGAAGTATGTGTAAGGTGTAGGATGTAAATTTGTAATTTTATGAATTTATTCATGTGATGGTGACCCATTAGGGTTTCGGCCAAGGTCCCAAGGTAGGGCTAGGGCTTAGGGTTAACTCCAATCATGGGGTTTGATGGCTCCCTAAGGTCTTGTATGTGATGTATGGATGTTCTTTTACTCATGGAACCCTTCCTATTGAGTGAGTGATGGAGCCTCATGCTATGGAACCATTCGGCCAACTCCCAAGAATTAGGGTTTGGGTTGGGTTAAGGCCACAAAGATGCTTGTTTATAGGATACTATGATGTATGTAGATGTTTAAGTATGTTGGAAGAATTTTTATGCCAATTGAAACCCTAACTTATGTGTCATGAATTATATGTTAGGTCACTTGTGATGATGATTTATAAATGTTTAGACATGTGCCATGATTTATGAATAATAAGTATGTATGCCATGTCTTATGAATGATATGTATGTTTGCCATGTTTTATGATTGATATGTAGGTATGCCATGCTTTATGAATGATATGTATGTATGTCATGCTTTATGAATAGTTTGCATGTATGCCATGCTTTATGAATGACATGTACGTATACCATGTTTAAGAATGAAAATGATGAATGAAGTTAAAGTTTATGCCTTCGAGGCATAACGATGATATGGAATGAAAATGATGAATGAAGATAAGGTTCATGCCTTCAAGGCATAACGATGATGTTAAGCACGATGAATGAATGAATATGCTATGAATGTTTATGAATGCAGAAGCATGTGAAAGTATTTTATTTTCTGAATGGGCTTGTACCGGACCTAAGTAAGGTCCACTGTTCTGGACTACCGATGAAGCTGTCCACGGTTCGAGACTACCGATGAAGCTGTCTTTACGGTTCGGGACTACCGATGAAGCTGTCCTTACCCTAGTAGGTCGAGATTAGCTATCTCGTATTTACTTAGGGATGCGCGCATATGATGTATGAATGTGGTACAAGCCAGTGCCCCAATGAATGTTATGATTATGTTAAGTATTTAAAAGTATGATTTTAAACTAAGCATCCCTATGGTATATGCATTTGCTCATGCATCCATCCATGTTATGCACTATGGTTATGATAAGTATGCTTATGCAAAGTATGTTTATGCAAATGATTTTTATTGATGTCCATGCTAGATGAAAATGCCATGATTTTTATTTATGTCCATGCTAGATGAAAATGCCATGATTTTTATTTATGTTCATGCTAGATGATCTATGATTTTATTTATGCCCATGCTAGATGATAATGCCATGATTTTTATTTATGTTCATGCTAGATGATAATGCCATGATTTTATTTATGTTCATGCTAGATGATAATGTCATGATTCTATTCATGTTCATGCTATATTATGATGCCATAATTTTATCTATGTTTATGCTAAAACGATGATGGCATAGTGGTGTAGATGTACATGATAGAAAGTATGCTATGATATGTAGAATTGAAGCATTATGTGCATGTTTATACGACGTATGGATTTTGTGAGTAGGAAAGAGTCTTACTAAGCCTGTGTGCTTATAGTCTTATTTTCCTTATACCGCAGATCACGCAATGGGACAATAAGGAAGCAGCAGGAGGGCAAGAATGAGTGTGTGTAGTAGTGACGTGGCCAAGAAACTCTCTCATTTCACTTATTGCATGTTTTGTGAATCTGACTATGCTTGTTTTGGTTTATGCTCGGCTTATGGTAGTTATGCCTAAGAAACAACCTACTATTCATGAAGTTATGATTAAACTACTTATTACCTGAAATGCTTATGAATAAGTTATGGAAAGTTGATACCATGATGCCATGCATACTGGTAATATGTTACCTGAAATGCTTATGAATAAGTTATGGAAAGTTGATGTCATGATGCTAGGTATGCTTGTAATATGGTAAGTATAATGTTACCATGTCCATGAAAGATAACCAGACATGTGTATATGATGTAAGTACTAGTTATTCCGCTGCATTAAGATGTTTTATATGCATATGTATGTTTAGCGTAATGCCGCTTAATGAAAAAAAAAAAGCGGGCGTTACACAAAGGTACGCCTTAAACGTCTTCCCGAGGACCCCGAACTGGACTTCGATAATTGACGCTTATTACATTTCTAAGGATCTTGAGGTAAGTACCTTAAAGCAACTCTTTTCAATTTTAGAACTTCACGAATCTAAATGTGCAGGAAAGAGTAAAGCGGACAACATCGCCTTAAGCTTGAGGAAGATCCAACATGAAGACGAATACTCTGAAGATGAAGAAAACACAGCGTACATGGTAAGGAAATTGTCCAAATATTTTAAAGCTAAAAGATTTACTAAAGTGTAGGGTAAGAAGCAAAGGAAAATTCGTTGCTACAACTGCAACGAAGAGGGACACGTGAAGGAAAACTGTCCCAAATTTAAGAACAAAGGAAAAGGGGCAACAAAGGCAAAAGTCCACAACCTAAAAGCAACATGGGACGAGTCCTCAACGGAAGATTCAAATCTCGAGGAACACGCCGGACTTGCACTGATAGCTTCACACCAGGAAGATGAAAACATCGATAAAGAGGGAGCCACGTCAGAAGATAGCAGTGACAAAGGGGGAGCTTCCAATTCAGAAAGGATATGGTAAGTGAGGTATGTCTTTTATCTCCTGACCAATTATGTTTTGGTATTAAACAAATGACAAAATCCATGTGCAAATTGAAAAGTAAAAATGTAGAATTAAAATGTAAATTAACTGTTGCTGAAAAAATTAATTTGATATTTTTCGCTGATAGAATTTCCTTTTTTATATCTACAAAAAAATTTCGGATTTTTTTAAAGATAAATGGATTTATTATGATTTTTCATTCAAAAATATATTTTTAAATTTTAAAAATACTTAAAAAATTAATTTCATCGAATCCGATTTTTTGAAATCTGGAGATTATCTTCTAAGCCGAAAAAGTCTCAAAAATATTTGATGTTGAAATCAAAATTTAAATTTTTTTTCTAAATTATCAACATTGAATTCAAAATTAATTTTCAAAAAGTTAGAAAATTATTTTCACTTTGACAATTTTTTCTGAAGATAATTCTATGAAAATTCTAACTTATATAAAAATTTGATAAATTTTCAAATAAAAATAAATTTTTGAAAACTATTTTCCAAAAATAGACTTTACATTTTAAAAATTAATGTTCAAAGCAAAATTTGAAAACTTAGATTTTCTGAAAACTATTTAATTGTGTTAAAATTCTTATCAAAAATTTTGGATTTTGGATTAAGTTTTTTTTAATTATTGTAAGTATTTCCCTTAACATGTTTTAAGTTTTTGATGTAATTAAAGGAGGAAAAATAGTATTAAGTTATGGGGTAGGCTCAAATTTTACTTTTTTTTTTGTGCTTACATTGTCATATTTTATTCTTGTTTTTTTTGTTCGTTCACCCTAACTTAACTCGAGTTGATGCACATCAAAAAAGGATAGATTGTAAGTACCTCAGGTAAGTTTTGATGTGGTCAACCAAGTTAAGTTATGTCCTGTGGTGTTTTAATCTGTGTCTAAGTGTGTAGGAGCTTAGGAGTGCAGGAAGTCGAGTGGAAGACGCAGCGGACGAGAAGGATGACATGGGAAGGGAGCTGACGAGCTCTGTGCATCCGAGGGACGTGGAGGTCTGTGAAAGAGTACGTCGGTGGAGCGAGAAAGACGCGCGCAACATCCGAGGGATGAGAAGCCGGGCGAAAGCACGTTCGAGGAGAAGGCCAGAGGAGGGTTCGGGTGAGCTCGACTCTGGAAGGCTCGGAAATCACCCAAGAAGACCCACTAGAGACTGGTCAGCAAGTTGCTGACCAAAAGTCACTCGGGCGCCGGTGAATAAGGGCACCCCTAAGCACTCGAGCGCCCCTATTCCCGAGCGCCCCAGTGCATACAGGTGCCCGAGAGCCAAATTATATCTGCCAACTAGCCGTTTGCGAACGTTGCGCATTGGATAACGCACAAGTCACGTGTCAAATGCCTCAATCACTCGGGCGCCCATATAGTACTACATCAACATTCGGATAGAGTTGACCGGGGCTATAAAATCCGGTCAGGAGAATCGAACTACATTCTGTCTTGGATTAGCAACCTTCCTAGTTGCAAACTAAGTAAAATCCATTCGTCTCTTTCTTTTCAGTATTGCTTCATTTTTTTAATGTTATTTATTATTGCTTGAATTAACTCTTATCTTTGTTTAGCAAAATTAAAAAATTTTGTTTTTATTTTCCAGGGGCAATTCACCCCCTTCTTGCCGACCTACGATCAACTTCAACGTACAAAATTCAAAATTCTATGTTTGTTAGGGGGTACTCATAACTGCCAAATTTCAGGCATAAATTTCACTGTTTAGGCCCTCAACCGAGCCTCCGAACATATTTTTAGTATTTTTGGTAATGTCCGTTTTTATGGTATTTTTGGAATTTCAGGTACATACAGGTTAAGATTTATCCTTATTAGCGTCATGTTTAATTAATTATGATCTCTGTTAAGAAGTTTCCTTTTCTGGTAAGATTTCTTTTTTTATGTAAAAGATAGAAATTAAGGTCCATATATGAGGATTTCTTTCCTCTCTTCGAGTCTTAGGATGTGAGTCTATATAATTGTCCTGTTTCATATTTTGTGGACAATTTTTGGATTTTATTTTCAATTGAGCCGTTATTTTCCTACTTCCTGATATTCTTCTTCGAATCAACACGTTTAGAAGATCGCTTCCGATATTCGTGCGCGAATTAATGAATTCGATAGTCAATTTTAGTATTTGTGCGCGAATCAACGAAATTGATAGTTATCCGCTGTATCATTCTCCCTAGAGAGAAAGGAGAGTTTCTCTCTCTAAACGATACAAACCACCCTCTAGTTGTCCCTACCTTATTGATGCCTAAATGATATATCTTAGAGAATGTACATTGATAGTCACACTATCAACTAAATCCTTGTCGAGGATAGGTTTCCATACCAAGACTTATGACATGTTTGAGTTGGGCAGGAGTTTGATGATTCTCTAAGATTAACCTGCATAGTGGATATTACCAAATAGGATCAACATTGATAACAAGTAGAAAACAACATTTAAGACATAGGATGGACTATACAAGTAACTGGTCACGCCCTTCAAATTATCAAACACACTAGTACTTTTATGAGCATAATAAACTAAATTCTGAACCATTTAAAGGAAAATTTCTCATAATTTACTTTGATGACATAATGATTTATAGTTAGACATACAATATCTACTTGAAACACATCTGCCTTGTCTTAAAGAAAAAAACGATTAACGAGGTTGGGTAACGTCGAACCTCAGACGACCGGTCCAGCCCTAAGGAAGTTTCCCACCGGCCGCCAGGGTAATCGGGAAGCACTCGCAGCGAGCGGTCCAGAAACCCAACGTCTTATGATTTGTGTCATATTTGGAGGAAAAATTCCTACAAAATATGTCGTAGCTGGGCATCGAACCGCGGATGTCTGGGATGACAAACTAATGTGCACCTTAAGATCAAGAAGTTATTTGTCAAACTGATAAGCACCTTCCTATAGCCCAATATTCTCTTCCTTGGGTTTATAATCGTTGTAGAGAAAATTATAGTAATCAAGGATTAGCTCAAACCCCATACCTTTCAGGAGTCTCAAAGCTTTCACGGTTTGCAATTTTCTACAAAAACTTCATTCAAGACTTTAGCGCCATTATAACTCCCATAACAAACTATAAGAATGGTGAGTTCCAGTGGTATAAATCTGCCTCCGTAACCTTTAGGGATATCAAAGAAAGGGTGACTAAGGTGATGTTCTCAAATCCTTTTAAGGCACTTTATGTTGTTCCTAAAGTAACTATAGAAGGGCATCTAATTGCTCCTTTTAGCAAAAGAATTCAATGAAATCTAACAATGTTATTCGATCTATGATAAAAAAATTTATGCTATCATCCAAGCTTTTAGACATTGGCATTGCTATCTACTTCCTAATTAGTTCATCTTGCATTTTGACCACAACACAATGAGCTTTATCCAATTCTAAAAGAAGCTAAGTGTCAAAGATGGTAGGTGGATTATGTAATAGACACAATGCACACAATGAACACATGATACAATTTAAGCATCTTAAGGAAGAGAACACCTGTCCATCCATCTTCAGCCCAATCTTTTAAGCTCATAAAGAAAATTGTTGGCTGACTTTGTGAATAAAGACGGTTATCTACTTAGGGTTTTGAGATACACATTTATGCATTGATAATATCTCACTTAGGGAGTTCCTTATTTGGGATATGCATGCAAATGGTCTAGTTGGACACTCAGGGAAAGATAAGATCATCATACTTATTTTAGATTAATTTTATTAGCCCTCAAAATGACAAGATGTTGCCTAGATCATCTCAGATAGCTAACTCAACTAAACAACGTGTAAGTCCTTATACATCATTGTCAATTCCTTATGAACCTTCCAAAGTCATTAGTTTGGACTTCATTTTAGATTTACCTAGGACTAACCAAGGCCACAACTATATTTTAGCAGTGCTAGACTATTTTTCAAAGATGGCACATGTCATCTGCCTAAACAAACCAACAACAAATCACATAAAACCAAGTTGTTCTTCAGAAAAATAATTAGACTATATGGATTATCCACATTTATAGTTTCAAAAAGGAATGTAAAATTTGTTATTTACCTTTGGAAGAAGCTAATTTGCTTACAATAACTCAGTAAAGCAAAGCAAAGCAAAGTAATCCGCTGATAAGTTTATTAATGCTATGTTTAATCCAAGGTGCGGATTGAAGAAGGAAAAGAATCCAAGGTGGGAAAAATATCGGGGAAAAGGAAAGGGAAAGAAAAGAAAAAGATCAGAAAGAAGAAGGAAAGGAGAGGGAAAGGAAAAAAAAAAGTAGGAACTCTGTTGAGTTCATGGTGGCTTGCGACGGGCCACAAGTGAAGTTGCCAAACTCGCAATCGCCAGCAAGGTCGCTGAACTCGTGGCTGCAAGCTGCCTCTCTCTTGCGACCGCAAGCGACCTCGCAGTGCCATTGCAAGAGATTTGAGCGAGGCACGAGTTGACAAGGGAACGAAAATTCATTCCGTCCAATTTCACCGACGAAAAAATGTCTAAAAAATTATTCATGGATGAATTTTCTAATCCACCCGCCCAATAATTTACAATGGATAAACATAGGAAAGGATATACAATCAATCCTCTCTTGTCCGCACCTCCAAGTAAAATAGGCCACAGTCATGTATGGCCCAACAACTCATCAACCTATTGATTTAATTCTTTAACTACCACTATCCATTCATTCATGCGGAGTCAGTGTTTTACTGAATGTATTTGAGGTTCTATGCTGATATAAGGAAGAAGATTGCACCAAGTAATGAAATTTATAAAATTTATGTTGATGCATAGCCTAAATTCAAAGAGAATAACGTAGGGATTATTTACCTATCTGCATCCGCCTTGATCACTTCTCAAAACCTTCTTTAAAAATCTTTATGTTTGTTCCTTTAGGGTCTTTCTAATTGTGAGGAAACTTATTCTAATGCATATGTTATTGAATTATCTACTAATTTAAATATTAGTCTAATTTTTAATGTTGAAGACTTAAGCTACATTTGACCTTTCTCATTTGTTGATTTGCCTACACGTCACTTGCACACAATGCCAATTCCTATGCTCCTGTTCATGATACATATCAATCCTCATACCAACGACATAATAGACAATAATATAGTGTTAGCTCCTTACAGTAAGACTTAGACCGCCTAGTTCAAAGGAAAGGATTTTGGCCATCAATATGCTTGGATTATCAAGAATGAGCACTGATGGATTGCCCCCAAGTTACTTAAAAGAAAAGAAGCAATAGTTGCCCAATACATCTATAGAGACACCCCACTTAGTACCTACATAAGACACTACAGATCTTGATCTCCCCACTGAATAGAGTCAATCCTTCTTATTGAGGAAGAATAGTGCAATATCAAATGCAGAGTAGAAATAGTTTGAATTTTAAATTGTTTCAAGTTGTTTGAAAATTTGTCTTTGACTTAGTCGTGTTAATAAAATTTTCATTTTGTCTTCACTGTGAGGTTTGGTTCGGTTTGTGCTATGTCAATTTATTGAAGTCATTAACTTAGGGTGTATCAGTCTTCTAGTGCCTTAGAAATGCTACCATTGGAAAATAAATTTAAAAGATGTATAATGTATACAAAGAAGATTATTATATTCATGAGACAATACCTGAAAATCTGCATTGGGGATAAGGCTTTCAAGTCCACAATCTGAAAGGTGAGGATTAAGGTCCACGTCCAATAGAATATTGGATGATTTCAAATTCTTATGGATGACAGAAGGTGAGCAAACCTCATGCAGATACCTGTAGTAAGAATGTCTAGATGATCATGTGAATATCAGGGGGAGAAACCATCACAAAATTGTGATGATAAAGATGATCCGTGTAAAAAAAGTACTGTTATTGAAGCACAAAACTTCAACTTTTGAATAGAGTCGAAAATATCAAAGAAATTATTTTGTGATAATATTTTTAAATTAGAATCCCCTAAAAGCAAAAGATAAAAGAATATTTCTATGAAATTTGATTAAAGATGTGAAAGGATTAACAATCTTTTGTGAACTAATCAGCAGGGTCAATTCAATTTCATGCCTCAACTTCTCAAGTTTAAAATTCAAGAAAAGAATTGTTAGGTCCTATTGATTAGATGACCACTTACTCTAGTGCTCGTGCAGTGCCAAGCGCAATCTTAACACGAGCATTCCAAGTTAATGGTTCGTCTGACAGTGGAAGGAAATCAGATAAACTACCATTCTTGTGAAAGTCGTACACCAACAATTGCTGACCATGCTCAAAACAGTACCCTACCAGCTCACTCAGGTTTGGATGATGCAAGCGTGAGATATTTACAACAAGCTCAAGAAAGTTATCCAATGACCTGATTGGTAGGGATTTTGGAGTCAATTTCTTCACTGCCAATACCTGCACAAGGTCATCAAAGTTTATATCTAGTTGTATTTGCATAACAAAGCTTGTTACATGCATGTATAATCTATAAATAAAATGTTAGCAGGAAAACTAAAACACAATAGTTATCACTAAAACACAAATGTTAGCATGACAAGATATCTAAATATTGTATTTCCAGAAGGTTACAAGAAGATAAGTTAGCACTATTGACGGACTTGTCCATGAAGAGGTTTGGAAAAATCTAAAAAGATGACTACATTCACAGTTTAAATTTGGAATAACTTTCTTTAAGAGCATAATTCTAATTTTTGAAACCTTATTTAAAGACCCTTGATTATTTTATAAAGAAACTATTTTTTATGCTACACTGGAAAGACACCGCCATAAATTAGAAGAGATATCTCAACATGATCAAAGTGTTGATATTCACAAATTCACTGCGTCATCTTCAAACAAATCAAGGTATTTCTCCTTGAATATACACAATTATATATATGATGTTGACTATAGCAGATACATGATGTCAATCACATGGATGCATTCTCTCTTGTGGCTCTAATTCCCATTTTTCTTACATGGATGCTCCAATAGGTCTTGGAGTTAATTCCTAGCGGTACAAAATGTCTCATTGGGTGCTTGACCTCCATCATGCAAAGCGTCGTTGTGCTAGGACAAAATGCTCCCCTGATTTATGTCCGTATCTAGCCGAGGGGCCGGTGATATTAGGCCGTCTGGGTGAGCATTATCACCTTTTTGCTCCAACTAATTAGATAGAAAGAATCTTTTTCTTCATTATTTAGATAAAGAGTCATTCATAAAACAACCTCTTCAGAAGTCATTATATGAGTTCAAGAAATCTCTGGGCCACATGATTTCTTAAATTTACCATTGCTCATCTCCAGTTTAGCATGATCTCATGTGCATCAAATCACTCAGTGTTTTATCAACTTTTTCAGTCTAGAGTACACATTATTCTTATTGTTTATGTTATAAGAATCCAAAAAATTAAAAGCATATATCATTAACAATTTCAAACCATGGACTTAGCATTAAGGGACATTTATATTTCACAAAAAACCAGTATGTACTTAATAGGCTTGAAAAGTTAAAAAAAAAATGTTGACCAGGTAGCAGACGAACTTAGGGTGACCGGCCCGGCCCCACAGAAGTTTCCCACCAGTCACCAGGGTAAATCAGAAAGCGCTCGCAGTGGGACGGTCTAGAAGCTCAGCGTCCCAGGGTTCACCCCCATTTGGAAGAAAAATTCCTGCAAAATACGCCGTAGCTAGGGATCGAACCACGGATGTCTAGGAAAGCAACTAGTCGTCCTACCGCTGCACCATAGTCCCAGGGGCCAATAAGCTTGAAAAGTAGGTACATTAGAAGTTAGACCAATTAACATTCAAATGTAGATAGATACCAAGACAATCCAAGCTATTATTGCAAGTACAAGAGATCTGTTAGAAAGCTTGACCTATCATATATTAATAAATTTGTCATCTCATTGTTGTAAGTGTAATTAATTAATTCCTTGAGATTTCATATCAATCATGGAAAACAGCTTTAAGAACTCTTTGATGTCTTATTGGAATATCTTATATGTCTTGTGTTAGGATGTATACTAAAAGTCTTGTCTTTTCTATATGGACATCCACATTTTGAAAGAGCACATTTTGAAAGAGAATCACAATAACACTGTTGCATGTTTATATTAATATGTGCAAAACTGTCTGATACTTTACATTGTAGATAACATGGTGTGTGGTGACACACAAAAAACATGTTATGAGTCCCTTGCAGAGCATAAGTAGAGGCTCACAATCGAAATGGAGTTGGACAAACCATCGGGATGATTATAGTGTAATTATTGTAGTTTATCTTGACCATAGAATTACACTAGTACACTTTGTGTGCATTGAGCATGACTAATATAGAGGTGATCCAATTTGTACTGACTTTATAATTGGATCGGACCTCGGTTTATTATGGAGTACATGCTCTAAATCCGATATAATAACGGGCACATATACTTAATAGTTATTTCTTTGATTTACCAATGGGCGAGATTTATTCTGCTAAATCGATAGACCCGATAAGTTGGGAAATAATATTATTTACATGGTGTGTCGTTGATTATAGACGGAATCCGTGTCCCGGTGAGTTATGATGCCCCCTTGATGAGCTCATAAGGTTCATCATGTTAAACCCTGCAGGTGACCTTGGTCCAACATGATGATTTGGATGAGTGATATTAGTCAAGAAGTTAGAGGTTGATTAATTAAAATTGTCAGTAATTTAAATTAATCAACAGGCATTCGATATCTTAAACACGGGGAGATGGATGTACTCATAATAAGTGAAGCACATATGTAAATATGAGGGTTGGTATGGTAGTTCAATGGAGATCCTTTAGTGGAATGAATCTTCATTAATAGATCGGGTTTAGATCCATTAGCAGGCCAAGACCCAACTGCTCTTCATGGTCCCTATTGTAGCCCCATATATACCTCATGATGGCATGAAACCAAGGATCCAATTCAACACAAGAGAACCCTAAGTCTCTCCTCTCCTCCTCTCTCTCTCTCCCTCTCTTGGTTGTGGGTGTGCGGCGTCGACTTCTCCCAGACATCAGCTCAAGAACCTCCTTGAGGATGAAAAGTTGCTCACGTATCTTCCTTGAGGATGAAAAGTTGCTCACGCATCTTCCATGAGGATGCAAAGTGGCTCACGCCTCTTTCCTCAAGGGAGCAAGCCTCTTCTTCAAGAGGAAGAAAAGTGGCTCACGCCTCTTTCCTCAAGGGAGCAAACACATGCCAAGTTGCTCACGCAATTTGGCTTAAGGCAGCAGAGTTGGGCTTCGTGCTCACGTTGGAGAAGAAGACATGCTGCTCGCAGGAAGTTGCTGTGGAGAAGAAGACGAGGCGTCGATGGTGGAAGAAAGGAGTAGTAGGGTTTGGGTTTGGATTTTCTTCTTCCTTGGAGTGGCCGGCGGCAAGCCTTTGGTTAAGGCTTGGTTGGCGCAAGGAGAAGGGATCGACTTGGTGACCACGGTTCTTGGTAGATCGTCGCCCACACGGCGTCCAAGAGGGGATGGTCATACAATAGAAGATCAAGAGGTAAAAGAAAATGTATATCCTTTCTCTTTGGTTCCTTGTTTCTATTATTTCATGTGGCGATTAATTAATTATCATGCTTATAATTATTTATTAATTATTGTTGATAATTAATTATTTGGACCCCAAGAATAAACACAAAAATCGACGATCCACTCGTCGTCTTTTCTGCGGCCATTCGATTAGGCGAATTACAAGGCTCGATCTTTAAGATTGGCCAAGTTGTAATTCGAACCGATCGATACGATGACGAGATGGTCGTTTGAGATACGGGTCTCTATTCGGATTAATTTTTTTTTAATCCATAGACATGGAGAGGTCTCTCAAGGACGACTAGGTATTCGCTTAGGAAACCAGCCAATTCATACCCCAACAACTGGTATATGAGCTGAGGTTTCCAATTTTGTGTGTTTAGGATTCGATTACTTCACATTATCATATATTTTATTTTTGCCGAATAATATGTGGATGTGCGTAGGCTAACTCTTTGTTGCAGGTACTAGATTCCAACTATTATGGCTTAAATAATTTGTGTGTGATTGGATTGTGCATTATTGTAATTATTAGAATCCTCCGGGTTGACGAGGCTAGATAGGTATTTAATTTTTGTAATTAAATATGACACATGTTTAGCTGAGCTTTTATTTACTTTCGATCTAAATTATATGTACACTCCTTTATGGAGTATAAGATCGATGGATGTAAATAAGTAGCTAGTAATCTCGGCTCGGAGATCCCTTCAACGGTGGCTTGCGCATGGTGTAGAGAGGAACGGACGAGGTGGCGACACGACTGGAGGCACATTGGAAACCAAGACCATGATAGTTGGAAAAATCTAGGATTTTTCTTATTTATTGTTTTGGTTATGTGCTTGTGTGTGTGTGCATGAAAATTCCTCATAATAAATAACTAAGTGGAAGAGGACCCTAAGGGTCCCGCGGCCTCCATTACTAATTTGACAAGTAATGCGAACAAATCTATGCGTCAGCTCTGAGTGTCTTCCTCCACAACGGATGGGCTTGTTCTGCGGATCACTGGGTCAGACATGATTATAGGAAATTATTTAGGAGCGTGTGATTTTCCCCAACGGAAGACACATAATCCGAGGTAATTTTCTTAGTATCGTATAACGGTAAACACTTAGATGCAAATAATAATATCTTCCCCAACGGAATCACTGCTATTATTTGTAGGGCCGAAGTGAACCAACTATTAATTTTATTTGTCAAAAAGTTAGGTTGACAAGATAATAAAATTAATGAGTAAAACCTCCTCTAACAAATGTAGAATTCATACACGTCCACATGAACGTAACATACGATATTCTCGGTGTTTTGAGGTGTTGGTTGATTTCGAAATTTATTGTTTGAGGAATCAATTTATTTTCAAAATCTAAAGTTGTGATTGTTGTAATTCTCAGGTAGTTTCAAAATGACCTTTAGCCCACTAGCTGTCATACTTAAGGAAAACAAACTTACGGACCATAATTATACAGACTGGAAACGGAACCTGAACATTGTCCTAACTGCTGAGGAGTACAAGTTTGTACTGTATGAGTTATGTCCAGAAAAACCTAACGAGAATTCTGATGAAGGGGAGAAGAAACGTTATAGAAAGTGGATCAAACCAGATGAGATGACGTGGTGTTACATCTTGGCATCTATGTCAAATGTATTGCAACATCAGCATCAGACTTTTTCCACTGCCTATGACATGATGTTCAATCTCAAAGAGCTCTTCGAACATCAGAATCAGGCCGCTAGGCAGGAAGCGATTATTAGGACCGGTAGGAGAGCTAGAGGGGGGTGATTAGCTCCGATTTGTTTGTAGAAGATTTGTCGCCGCGGAAGACTCCAAGCAATGCTAACACTTGAGGATTTACTTGGTATGCACCTCCTTGAGGTGACTAATCCAAGGATCCACTCTCCTCACTCTCATACACTATGAAAGATCTCCTTCTAGAGGTGGAGAAACCTCTCACAAGCTTACAAGAAGAATACAACAAGAGGAAGCAAATATAATAGAAAATCTTATAAGATTTACAACAACAAGCTCTCTTTGCTTTCCTTGCTTTCTTCAAGCTTGAGATCGCCTCTATAACTTTGGAAGTGCAGCAACACTATGCCCCAAAGCTTCTCTTGAAATGGCGAGAAAGGAGGAGAAGAGGTGCCGAAGAGATCAGCTTCAAACCTGCGTGAAAACCCTATATACCCAACGCCTAGTTTTTTAAGCTTAATCAATTAGCCAATCGATTAAGAACAGCGTTAATCGATTGCTGAATCGATTCAACACTTTTCTATGCTCTCGCGCAATACTGCCTTAATCGATCACCCAATCGATTACCGGACCTCTTAATCGATTGATCAATCGATTAAGAGAAGGCTGAATCGATTGCCCAATCGATTCAGCCACCTTCTGTTCTCGCACTTCATTTCTCCCAATCGATTACTCAATCGATTCACACCTTCCTTAATCGATCACCCAATCGATCAAGAAAGCTTCTGTTTGCGAGAAACCAAACCCTAATTGATTACCCAATCGATTAAGTCCAACCCTAACTTGTGTGCACAAGTCTAGGGTTCCCTACCAAGTGTCCGGTCAACCCCTTTGACCAACCTGGATTTCTCCTGCCTAGCTCTCAGCTAGGACTTAACCTGATTCCCAACCAGGTTTGCCTAACCCTCGAGTTAGGTCTAGTCTCTCGGTAGACTTCCACCTTGCTAGCGTGCGATCTCTCCGATCCACCCGGACTTCACCTAGTCCCACTAGGTCTTTTCTCATGCCAGCGTGCGATCTCCCCGATCCACCTGGACTTCACCTAGTCCCCCTAGGTCTTTTCCCATGCCAACGTGCGATCTCCCCGATCCACCTGGACTTCACATGAATATTCAAACATCATTATCAAATATCGAAACATCCAACCTTAAGCTTACCAAGCTTACCAGACATAAGCTCACCCGAGCCTAGTCAAACTAGGTCAACCCTGACCTAACAAAGATTGCACCAACAACGATGAGGAATTTGATGATGACTACCATGGTCGAGGGGACACCCGTAAGGGATCATGTCCTTAAGATGATGACCCATCTCAATGAGATGGAAGTCCTTGGAGCGGAGATCGATGGGGAAACCCAGGTCGATATCATTCTCCAGTCTCTACCTAGGAGTTTTGAGCAGTTCCGCCTGAACTACAATATGAACAAGCGTACATATTTGTTGGCGGAACTTCTGACAGAACTCCAGGCGGCAGAGGGACTTTTTCGTCAGAGTGCTCATGCTTTGGTTGCTCAGAAAGTTTCAACTTCTATGCCGAAAGGCAAGAAGAAGAAGAAACAAGGTGAGGCAAAGGAAGCGGCAGGATCTCAGGGACCTCAGGCTGGGGTGAAGAAGCCAAAAGGCAAGTGTTTCACATACCAGCAGACTGGACATTGGAAGGCGAGCTGGCCCCGTCGTCAAGAGAAAGGTATATCTTCTTGATTAGTTGTTAAAACATGTTTAGCGGTGTTATCTACCGGTACCTGGTGTGTAGATACGGGAGTCACTAATCATGTCTGCAATTCTTTACAGGAGTTCCAGGAAACCCAATGACTAGCTGAGGAAGAGATTACCGTCTACATGGGATATGTTACGGAGGTAGCGACTATTGTAGTGGGAGTTATTTATTTGTCTTTAGATAGGAAAATTTTGGTTTTAAAAAGATTGCTTTTATGTACCAAATTTTTAGAACGGTAAATTGTAGAAAACTCCCCAATAGCCCTTTGATCTTTGCATGCACTCCCCATACAAGTTTTTCTTTGTATTTACTCCCTGATGGATTGAGTATAAAAGAGTGAAAACTGAGTATACATCAGTGAAAACTGAGTATAAAAGAGTGAAACTTGAATATAAAAGAGTGAAAATTGAGTACATGGGTTATTGATGTGGTGGATGCAACCTTACATACTCAATTTTCTAACTTTTATACTCAACTTTCTTCAAATAATACTCATCAAACTGTCTTGTCAATCCCATCAGGGACTGCATGCAAAGAAAAGTTTGTGTGGGGATTGCATGCAAAGTTGACTTAGTATGTGAGGAGTTTATGAAAATTTACCCTTTTTAGAAAGAACTCTGGTTCAGTTTCTGAAATAATGGATATTCTATTGCTTTTTGTTATGAAAAGTGGAATAGAAAGATTATCTGTTTAGGAACATGGATAAGCAATTTGTGCATTTTAGAACCAAAATCTTCCACGATGCAAATAGTAGTTAATAGCTCATCATCTAACCAAAGTAAGAGAAAGAAACCTTCCAAGATGAACCAAGCATATCTTTGGCATCTAAGGTTTGGTCATATTAACCTTAATAGGATTCAAAGGTTGATAGTCAATGGGCCCTTGGGTTCGTTGGTGGTGGAAGACTTCCCAACCTTTGAATTTTGTCTGGAAGGTAAGATGACCTAGAGGCCTTTCAAGGTCGTGGGGTATAGAGCCAAAGATGTGTTAGAATTGGTTCATTCTGATTAGTATGGTCATATGTCTATCCAGGATAGAGGAAGCTTTGAATACTTCATCTCTTTCATAGAACGATTATTCAAAGTATGGGTACATTTAGTTGATGTACCACAAGTCTAAATACTTTGATGAGATCAAAGAATTAAAAGCGAATGTGGAGAAACATCTAGGTAAAAGTATCAAGACACTATGATCAGATTGTGATGGCAAGTACCTCTTGGGAGAGTTTTAGGACTTACTTATCAGAGGCTGGGATTCAGTCCCAATTGTCTGCACCCGGTACGCCCCAACAGAACGGTGCAATAGAGAGAAGGAATAGGACTCTTATGGTGATGATGAGTTACTCCGAGTTGCCGGATTCGTTCTGGGGATATGCTCTGGAAACGGCAGCATACATACTTGGTACCATCTAGGTCAGTACCCTCTACTCCCATAGAAGTGTGAACTGGGCGAAAGCCTGGTCTAAGACATATTCGGATTTGGGGTAGTGCAGCACATGTGCTGAAGGGAGATACTGATAAGTTGGAATCTCGTACAGAAGTACACTTGTTTGTAGGCTATCCTAGAGGAACGAAAGGTGGTTCTATAGTCCTAAGGATCAGAGGATAATTGGTAGTACGAATACCCGATTCTTAGAGGAAGACTATGTGATGAACCACAAGCCCATGAGTAAAATTATTCTTGAGGAATTAAGAAGGGACATTCTGACCTTAGTACCAACTATACAAGAGGATATACCACAAGTCACTGCACCTCGTGTCACAGAAGATACATAGGTGGTACCTCATCACAGTGGGAAGGTTGTTAGACAACCTGAAAGATTCATGTTCTTGGGAGGGTCTTCGGACTTTGTCCCTGGTGAACATGAATCGGATCCCTAGACCTATGACGAGGAATATCCGCTTTGATAAGATAATCCAGCCATATGGATTTGTTCAAAGACCGGATGAGATTTGTGTATATAAGAGATGTGACGGAAACGTAGTGGTATTCTTGTACTATACGTCATACTTGTCAATAGCGCGCGATAGCGGCGCTATCGCGGAGCGGAGCGGAGCGGAGCGGCCTGGGAGCGCAACGCAACGCACAGGAGCGGTGCGTTTCGCCGTAGCGGCTGTCGCGGCCGCTATCGCGGCTCGTCGCGGCCGCTATCGCGGCTCGTCGCGGCCGCTATCGCGGCTCGTCGCGGCCGCTATCGCGGCTGTTGCGGCCGCTATTGCCACAACGCCAAAAAGACCATAAACCCCTTTCTTTATTACCGTTTTAAATATAATGGAGGGGCTAAATGGTCATTTTGACTAACCCTATTTCATTTGTTTGTCTGCGGCAGCTTGTTGTCTTTTATATTTTGTTGTTCTTCTACGATTTGATGGTGTTGTTTTTTTTTGTTGTATTGCCCTTAGAACTTGATGTTTATGAATTGATGTAATATTGATGGTTTTAGCTGGTTGTTTTTGCTCAGATAGTATGCATTACAATTTACAACTACTTACTCTCTCGGTAACATTTTTATCAAATAGCAGTCAGAACGGTATCCGCTATCTCGCTATAGCATTTTTGGACTCGGCCGCTACGCGCCGCTATCCGCGTTTGACAACCATGTTATACGTAGATGATATTTTTCTCATTGGAAACAATGTCAAAATATTATCAGACGTAAGGGTATGGTTGTCCAAACAGTTCAATATGAAGGACTTGGGAGAAGCAGGGCACATCCTTGGGATCAAAGTTCTAAGGGATCACCAGAAAAGGATGTTGTGTTTATCTCAAGCTTCATACATAGACACTGTCCTAGCTTGTTTTAGCATAAAAACTCCAAGAAAGGTTTTTGTACCTTTCAGGCATGGAGTTCCTCTATCTAAGGAGATGTGTCCTAAAACATCAAAGGAGATAGAGAAGATGAAGGTGGTTCCTTATGCTTTGGATGTAGGAAGCCTCATGTATGCTATGATGTATATGAGACCGAATATCTACTTTGCCGTGGGCATGGATAGCAGATATCAGAATAACCCAGGTCAGGGAAATTAGACTGCGGTAAAGCATATATTAGTGCCTGAGAAAGACTAGGGATTATATGCTGGTTTACCAGGCACACCAATTACTCTCTGTAGGTTATACAGATTCAGATTTCCAGTCGGATAGGGACAAAAGTAAGTATTCCTCGGGGTTTTGTGTTTACTTTAGGAGATGGAACCATGGTATCGAGGAGTGTCAAGCAGAAATGCGTGATGGACTCCACTGTGGAAGCTGAGAAGTTAGCAGCCTCTGAAGCGGCCAAAAGGAAGCTGTATGGTTCAGGAACCTCTAGATGGACTTGGATGTGAATCCTGGTTTGCCCAGAGTTATCACAATTTGTTATGATAACAGTGGTGCAGATGCAAACTCGAAAGAACCACGAGCCCATAAGGCGAATAAACACATAGAGCGCAAGTACCGCCCAAGAGAGGAATAGTTGTTGTCGCCTAGATTGCATCAGAGGACAACCTGGCAGATCCTTTCAATGAGGCCTTGATAGCGAGAGCCTTTAGGCATGTGGAGGATATGGGAGTCAGATGTATGACATTATGAGGACAGCAAAGTCTTTGAGTATAAGTGGGAGATTGTTAGGATGTATACTAAAAGTCTTGCCTTTTCTATATGGGCATCCACATTATGAAAGAGAATCACAACAACACTGTTGCATGTTTATATTAGTATGTGCAAAACTGTCTGATACTTTGCATTGTAGATAACATGGTGTGTGGTGACACACAGAAGATCATGTTATCAGTCCCTTGTAGAGCATAAGTAGAGACTCACAACCGAGATGAAGTTGGACAAACCATCGGGATGATTGTAGTATAATTAGGTGTGGTTTATCTTAACCATAGAATTATACTAATGCACTTTGTGTGCATTGAGCAGGACCAACATAGAGGTGATCCAATTTGCATTGACTTTATAATTGGATCAGACCTCGGTTTATTATGGAGTACATGCTCTAAATCCCGATATAATAATGGGCACATGTACTTAATAGTTATTTCTTTGATTTACCAATAGGCGAGATTTATTCTGCTAAATCGATAGGCCCGGTAAGTTGGGAAATAATATTATTTACATGGTGTGCCGTTGATTATAGACGGAATCCGTGTCCTGGTGAGTCAGGATGATGATGCCCCCTTGATGAGCTCATAAGGTTCATCATGTTAAACCCTACAGGTGGGCTTAGTCCAACATGATGATTTGGATGAATGGTACTAGTCAAGGAGTTAGAGGTTGATTAATTAAAATTATCAGTAATTTAAATTAATCAACGGACATTCGATATCTTAAACACGGGAAGATGGATGTACTCATAATAGGTGGAGTCCATATGTAAATATGAGGGTTGGTGAGATAATTCAATGGAGATCCTTTAGTGGAATGAATCTTCATTAATGGATCGGGTTTGGATTCATTAGCAGGTCAAGACCCAACTCCTCCTCATGGTCCCTATTGTAGCCCTATATATACCCCATGGTGGCATGAAACCAAGGATCCAATTCAACACAAGAGAACCCTAAGGGGGCGTTTGGTTTGCATTTTCCAGTCTGTTTTCCATTTTCATTTTCTGTAGAAAATACGATTTTCTGGAAAACATGTTTGGTTTGCATTTTTCAGCTTTGTTTTCCAGAAAAAAACATAGTGTTTTCTGGAAAACTGGAGAATGAAAAAAAGTCATTTTCCAAAAAACTAGAAAATACGATTTTCTGGAAAATGAAAATGGAAAATGACTCAAACCAAACGCCCCCTAAGTCTCTCCTCTCCTCCTCTCTCTCTCCCTCTCTTGGTTGTGGGTGTGCGGCGCCGACTTCTCCAAGACAGCAGCTCAAGAACTTCCTTGAGGATGAAAAGTTGCTCACGCATCTTCCTTGAGCAACTTCCTTAAGGATGAAAAGTTGCTCACGCATCTTTCTTGAGGATGCAAAGTGGCTCACGTCTCTTTCCTCAAGGGAGCAAGCCTCTTCTTCACGAGGAAGCAAAGTGGCTCACGCCTCTTTTCTCAAGGGAGCAAGCCTTTTCTTCAAGAGGAAGAAAAGTGGCTCACGCCTCTTTCCCCAAGGGAGCAAACACATGCCAAGTTGAGCAACTTGGCTTAAGGCAGCAGAGTTGCTGCCGCAACTTTGCTTAAGGTTGACTTGGCTTAAGGCAGCAAAGTTGTTTTGCTCTGGCTTCGTGCTCACGTTGGAGAAGAAGACATGCTGCTCGCAAGAAGTTGCTTTGGAAAAGAAGACGAGGCGCCGACAGTGGAGGAAAGGAGTAGTAGGGTTTGTGTTTGGATTTTCTTCTTCCTTGACGTGGCCGGCGGCAACCCTTTGGTTAGGGCTTCGTTGGCGGAAGGAGAAAGGATCGACTTGGTGACCACAGTTCTTGGTAGATCGTTGCCTATATGACGTCTAAGAGGGGAGAGTCATACAATAGAAGATCAAGAGGTAAAAGAAAAGGTATATCCTTTCTTTTTGGTTCCTTGTTTCTATTATTTCATGTGGCGATTAATTAATTATCATGCTTATAATTATTTGTTAATTATTGTTGATAATTAATTATTTGGACCCTGAGAATAAACACAAAAACCAGCGATCCGCTCGTCGTCTTTTCCACGGTCGATTGGTTAGGCGAGTTACAAGGCTCGAACTTTAAGTTTGGCTAAGTTGTAACTCGAATCAATTGATACGATTACGAGACAGTTATTTGGGAGATAGGTCTCCATTCGGATTAATTTTTTAATCCGTAGACATGGAGAGGTCTCTCAAGGACGACCAAGTATTCGCTTAGGAAACCCATCAAGTTATACCCCAATACCTTGATCATGGTCATCAACAAATTAAGAAGCGTATAAATGCAGATTAGGTACTCCCACACATAGGATATTCACATTAGGATATTGAGTTATTCTTGTAAGCAACTTGATATCTTGGAAAAGTAAGAAGCAAACAATTTGGCTAAATTGAGTGCAAAGGAAGAGTAGAGTTATTGATCTTGTTGTAGGGATCATCATTGCAAAATAAAGCATACTCTCGTTGTGGAATTATCATATTTTTATTTTTGTGGGTTTGCTTTCCCTACAATGTTAGTTTAAATAATAAAATATAAATGATAAAGAAAAATTTTCATCTTACCCTATGAAGATACATTGAAAAATGCATCCTCTACTTTGTCTAGAGAGTATGATTTCTAACCTAACATGGGGTGCTAGCATCCAACACGACAACCAAGAGGATAGTGGTCAAAATTGTCATGACAAGGTCAAAAGCTTAGGGCTTGATGGCATCACCTGTAGGGATCTCCCAGCGACATAAACAAAAAAAACGGAGCAGAAACAAGATCTCTCGAGCGATCCATGCGAAAGAAAACTTGTACAAAGTCGATCTATAGCTACTTATCTTATAGATATACCTTTGATGCGTACCCTTTCGTTTATCCCGCTCGTCAAGGTACGCCGGATCTCTTGCACATTCAAGCGTCCGTGCCTCTATGCGTATCCACACGAACACAATCTCTCAACTCCGGAGAAGAACTACCTTAGTTGTGCTAGCAACTTGATATAGTTCGCAGAGACACTAAGAACCCCAAAATAGGGTTTCGGCCAAAGAGGGAGAAGAGGAGGAAGAGGGGAAGGAAAAAGACTTAACTTTATCCAAATGACAAGAAAACTCTTTTATACTCATCCCATGAATATAAAGAGTTTTTTATCCCTTTAGCTTCCCTTCATTAAAGCCAATAAAGAGTATATCTTCTCATGTGACTCTTCAACTTCTCTCCATTCAATGAAGAAAATCTTTTCATCCTCCTCTATTATTAATTTATTAAACATTTTAATTAATTAATATCTCATCCAAATGTGGTTGAGCCTAATCTAAATGAGTTTAACTCAAATTAGACCTCAACCCCATAATCCAATTGGATTCACTTGAGTCTAACTCAATCAATCCAATTCGGATCAAATCTTAGTCAAACTAAGATCAATTAATCTCCGAAGCATCGTGTCCTTAATGTGTGACCCAATAGGTTCTTGTAACGTTGGCAATGTGTCAAAACCGCTTTAGACACATAAGCAATGAGCGGCATCTAACAATGCATCATTGCTACCCAAGTAACAAAAAAGTCGAGATCCGACTTAACCTCCGTGACTAGGATAATGTATGACCTTGTCCTTCTATCCTCGATATCTAGATTGACCAATGAGGCATAGACTGTGTCATCCTCGATCAATCTTTGTGTTTCTTGATCCCCAAGTAGACTCACTCAAACAAATGAGCTCAATATCTCATATTGACTCATTTGAGCATAACCATGCGTTTTAGCAGTCTTACTGGATCAATGGGTCCACAGATATCACTCCTGTCATATGGGAGAGATAGATCCCATCTACATCACTTACATCCCTCCGCATAATTCATTATATACCCAGTGATCGCCTTTATAGTCCACCCTGTTACGGGTGACGTTTGACGATACCAAAGTACATAACTCCTTATGTAGGGAACCGTAGTGACTTCAGGTCTAAGGACTATTCATATTAATAGTCACATGAGAAAGTTTATGATACTCATCTGACAATCTATGAAGCTTTCTCATGGCGGGTCAATTTAGTACACACTTTAATGTATACCCATGTGTCAACTTGATATCACATATCCATGACTTGTGAGCTTAAGTCATCTATTGACCTACATGCTAGACTTCATGCATTAATATTGTCCTTGAATATTAATGCTTGACTAGGAATGATTTAGTGTAGTATTCTCTACATCATCTCACTATCGATTCAACCAATCGATATGATGTAGATAAGAACCTACTACCCAAGGGCATTATTATACTTAGTTATTTGACACGAGTATAAAGTAAGTATAATAACCAAACATACCTTTATTAATGGTAGAATATGATACAAAAAGTCACTAGTCAATTATCATATAATTAGTTCTAGGGCTCCTACTAACATCACCAACTAGGGAGAGAGAGAGAGGATGGCTAGAAAATTTTTAGTTGTCTCAAGATGGTATATTTTCTCCTCTAGGCCTCGTATATGTAGGCTATGAATTTTAATCCAAGACATTAAATTTAACTAATTAGTTATAAAAATAATGACTCAATCCTATTAAATCTCCACTAATTATTTACTACAGCTATTCAAATGAGTACAGATGTTGGTGCAAAGAGTATCAGTCATGAACAGTCAACCTCTAGAGTTTCGATGTTTGACAATATATCATGGTCTAGTCAATGTGATCAATGGTTAAGTTAAACAGGACCTGATGTTTGGTAGGGTAAACCCAGGTTTGATCAGTTTGACAAAGGATTAGCCAAACAGGACCTGATGTTTGGCAGAGAAAGGTCTGGTCAAAGTAATCAAGGGTTAAGCCAAACAGGACCTGATGTTTGGTAGGGTAAACCCAGGTTTGATCAGTTTGACAAAGGGATAAGCCAAACAGGATCTGATGTTTGGCAAAGTGAATAGAACCAGGGTTGGTCAGTTTGACCAAGGGATAAGCCAAACAAGATTTGATGTTTGACAGAGTAACTAAACTCATATCTGGTCAGATAGACCAAGGACTGAGCCAAACAGAACTTGATGTTTGGCAGAGAGAAGTCTAGTCAGGATTAAGATGACTAACAAAGAAGTCTTTATCAAGGAACGAAATCCTGGTGAGTGAAGTTGGGTCCTAGTGAGTGAAGCTAGGTGGACGAAGTCCTGGTGACTAAAGCTGGACACAAAGTCCTGGTTCAGGGAATTAGGCACGAAGACCTGGCCGAGGATTGAGCAACGAAGACCTGACCAAGGGTTGGGCACGAAGTCCTGGTTCGGGGAATTCGGCACGAAGTCCTGGTCGCAGATTGGGCACGAAGACCTAGCCGAGGGTTGGGCACCGAAGTCCTGATTCGAGGAATTGGGCACGAAGTCCTGGTCGAGGATCAGACAAAAGACTTAACCGAGCGAGGACTACAGACAGAAGTAGAGACGGGTCGAGGATCGAACGTCCTGAGATCCGGAAGTCTCGGAGGCTTAGAAAAGTCCAACCGGAGGTCCCGGTTGGCAAAGGGTAACTTCTCCAGGGTGGAGTATGTGAGGACGCGTTTCCCGGGAAAGAGAACAGTAGGCGTCGGTTCGACCTATGATTTCATTTGAAATCCAAAGTCAGAACCAGACAGCTCCGGCTGTCAATCATTAAGGCTTAAGATTATTTGTTTTGTCTTGTGTTTGTTTGTCTTGCAGGAATCTGGAGTCGAAAGCAAGATAGGAGAGCAAACGCAAAAAAAATAAGAACCTGGGAAAAGGCTTCTCGGGCGCCTGATTCAAATCAGGCGCCCTGAGTGGTGGGCGCCCTGGGTTGAGGGTGTCCATCCCAAGCGCCCAACATACTAGGCGCCTGAGTGCTACCAAGCGCTTGGGAAGCAAGCTTTATCCCAGCGTCGAGTTTGCTGGTTCGGATCAGATTTGATCGCTTGTGAGGCGCCCCATGAGCTATCAGGCGCCCGAGAACCATGTATAAAAGGGGGTTCGATCCCTCAGCTCAGAACATCAACTTACATATCTGCTTACTCATTCTGTACAAAGGAAAAGTAATGAGACGAAGCTCTGCGACCAAGGAGGCTCCAGGAGGAAGTGCGCGACGCTTCGGAGTTCTAGATTGGTCAGGATCGTCATCTTTAGTTTGGTTTGTTTTTACTTACAGTTGTAATTCTTTATATTATTGTGCTTGTATTTAAATTGTAAGACGGGTTTCTCCGCCTCCGGAAATTCTGGAAAGGAGACCACTAGTGGACGGGCACTACCCGTAATTAGGCCTTGGACGTATTAACCCTGAGAGTTAGGAACCAAGTAAATCCCATGAGTTATTGCTGTGTGTTTTTCTTTTTGAAATATGTACATTGTATAAAAAAGAAATATTTCATGAGGTAAAAGTCTCAATCCACATATCATGAGTACAGGACATCAAGATACCACACATGTCACTACATCAAGACTCCATACATCAGCCTAAACATTGAGCTAGACCCCACGCTAGCATCCCAACACTGCACAAATACACCACACAAACCAAGCCGCATATCAGCCCTACAACCCAATCAAAACACCACAGAAAAACAACCCCAACACATGGTCAAAACATCATACAATGAGACACAAGAAATCTGCACATTACATATGAAAACTGCATGTTTTAGCACCAAAAAATCTGCTCGTAGGCACCCCAAACAGCTCCTATCCTTAGAACACAGCTTGCTCCTTGATGCATACTATCTTGCCGAGAGGTCCACGAAGCGATGTACATGGATTTGTATCTTGCGGAATGCTCCATCCACATTTGTAGGTACTCCTTCAAAATCTTGTTGTGTGTTTTTCTTATTTTATATTCCGCTGCGTACTAACACTCTGATAGCAAGAACGAAACAAACGGACGACAAAGTTCCGCGAAAAGAATACCAGTCGATATTCACCCCCCCCCCCCATCGATGCCACCGATCTCACAATTGGTGTCAGAGCGGGTGGCTCTGATCGAACTCACCGCCGAAGGAGCATGAAGGCCAGGAATTGAGGGGAAGTCAAGGGTGAGAAAGGTATAATTTTATTATGTTTAATTTTAAATTTCATATAATTTGTTTTAAGTGCAGGGAGAAAAGGTACTATAAAAACTAGTGTCTTACTCGTATGACTCGTACATCACCATCAGTGGCAATGGAGATACCAGCGCTAGGAGCCCAGTGGGACAAGAGCCGCATCATGTGCTTTAAGTGCCAAAACTACCGGCACTACAAGAGTCTGTGTCCAAACTGGAGGATAAGCGGGTCCAAAACGGCAAGAAATGGGAAAAAGGTAAAGAAGGTATGAAATTTTAATTCTTACAGAAATATTCCTGTCAATTTAGATTTAAATGTATATGATAGTTTTCTTTCCAAAAATACTCCTGTGCATGCAAACTTAACATTTAATTTTTTGAGTAAATTGGATTTTCTATATAGTAAGTTAAATGTCTTGCATGACAAATTAGTTAGTAATAGTACCAAATCAAACATTGATAATAGTAGAATATTGAATATTAATTCCTTAATCTTTAATATTAATACTACAATTTTAGAAATTAATTCTAATGTTTTGAATAATTTTACTGATAATTCAACTAATGTTGAAGATAACAATGAAACTGTAATTATAATTCTGAACATAATAATCAAACTATAATTAATAATTCTGAAGATAATAATCAAACTGTAATTAATAATTCTGAAAATAATAATCAAGTTGTAATTAATAATTCTGAAGATAATAATCAATCTTTTATTAATATTTTTGAAAATAATGTTCAACCTTTAGTTAATAACGATTCAAATAAGTTTGAAAATAATAATGAAATTTTAATTAATAATTCTCAAAATAATTCTAATAAGCTTGAAGATAATTATGAATCTTTAATTAATTATTTTACTTATTTTAAAGATAATGATACAACCTTAATTAGCAATTCTGAAAATTATTCTACTTATTTTGAATATAATAATATAACTTTCATTATTTCTGAATACAACTCTGAATACGAGGAAGAATATGATTCTGAAAATGAAGATGAATTTATTAAAATTAAAGTTATAATTAAAAAGGCTTACAAGAATTCAAATAAAATAGAAATATTAAATAAAATTGAAAACTTAAAAGCAAAAGAAATAATAGATGAATCAGAATTTTTTGAATTAATGAAAATAATACAATTAGATCCAAAATTATTATTCAAATCTTAAAAACTTCAATCTTAATTAAATCTTAAATTCAATTCTTAAAAACTTCAATTTTAATTAATCACAATTCCTAAAATCTTAAATCTTGATTAATCATAGTTCCTAAAAACTTAAATCTTAATTAACCACAATTCTTACAAACTTAAATCTTAATTAATAATTTAAATATTAAATTCTAATAATTCTTAAAATATTTAAAGCTAATTGAATAAATCTTAAATTTTAATTAACAATTCAATATTAATTAGAAACTCAATCCTTAATTCAAAATTCAAATCCATGAACTAAATTTAAATTGATAACCTTCAATTATGAAACTATGTAAAATTCTACCCAACTAAAACATTAACTTAATAATAATAAATATGTCAAAGTGGGTTGACATATTCACGGATTCACACGTTCTGTATCAAATCGAGAATTTGATACTTTATCAAAAATCTAATTAAAATGATTTGACTTGATTGATACATGCATAACTATCATGCTCATGCATCTGTTTATTTTTTTTCATATATATCTGTCATATCATTCATGCTAGCTTACTTTTTTGCTTAACTTAGAATGACTAGATAAGAAAAAGATTGGTTGATACTTGCCTAACATAGTACCAGGGTGGGGCGAGAGGATAGTACATTGGGGAAGCTTAGTCTGGGAAGTCAGGAAGGGTAAGAAGTACCCGACTTGGTCGACTTAGCTAAGTGGAACTAGCAGAAGCTACCTCGCCATATCCTAGACTAGTTAGACCAAAATTTCTCAAAAAGTAAATTGAAAGTATCATTTCTTTAAAAGGCTTTATCTAAGCCTCGTCAAGACCTGAAAGCCAATTATTGAAATTTACTTTTAAGTTGCTAATTGTTAAACTTGAATCTAACTCAAGGTCAAACAAACTATGAAATTAAACTGAGAAAAATTATTTAAGCATCTTACAATACCCATAAGGCTACCATGCTTGTTTGTACTACGACACTTAGAATGGGTGGGATAATAAGGACTAATCAATTGATAAATATTTTCAAAATGTTTTCAAAAATCGTTAGGATATTTTCTTAAAAATCTATTTTAAAAATAGTGATTAAACATAATAATGTTTTAATGAATTTCATGCATGATTGTGTGTACCTATAAATATATATTTTAAAAATTATATATCTTTTCGAAAGTTGTTTGACCTACACATAGACACAAAGCTTCTAGGTCAAAACTAAAGTCTCTTAAGAGACTCAGGTAGAGTTCCTTGTAGTTAATAAGGATAGCTAGAAGGTGTCAGGTTCAGGAGGAGTCTATCTTTTGCGAATGTTTTTTTTCAATTCTTTTGAAAATTATTTTTCAAAAATTATTGTTTTCGAAAATTTATCTCTTTCAAAATGACTTTTGCTTAAAAAATTATTATTTCATTCAAAATGCTTTTCGAAAAATGTTTTTCAAAAATTTATTATGTGTTTCAAAATATTTTTCGAAAAATACTTCTTTAAAATTTATCATATTCTTTCAAAAATATTTTTCTAAAATATGTGTTAATTGCTCTTATGATTTGGATAAACTCTAAAGACACATAGGAAGTTTTCCTTATGATCTGCAAGGATTCCTATGATTGTGTCAGTCTTAGGGGGAGTCCCAATCAAAAGAACAATTCGTCCTTTAATTTCTGATTACTTTAAAATCTTTCTTAAAATTTTTTTGTAATTATTTTCACTTGAATCAAACCCTAAGACTCAGAGGAGGATCAACTTGTGGTAAACAAGCTTCCTAGGGCTGTGTCAGGTTTAGAGGGAAGTTCAAATTAAAAGAACTATCAGAAGTTTCAAAATATTATATTTTCAAAAAACACTATCTTTTCAAAAACACTTTATTTTTGAAAATACGATATTCTCATTTTCCAAAACATATTTTGAAAATCTTGTGTCTTTTGAATACTTTTGAAAATCTTTGAAAGATTATTTGAGTTTGGAAAAATCTCCAAGACACATAGGAAAGTTTTCCTTGTGGTTAACAAGATTTCCTAGGATTATGTCAGATTGGGGAGGAATATAAATCAAGAAATTTATTATTTTTCAGAAATTAAATACATATATTGAAAATACTTTATTTTGATTGGAAAATCTCTAAGACATATAGGAAAATTTTCCTTGTAATTAACAAGGTTTTCTAGGATTGTGTCAGATTGGGGAGGAATCTAAATCAAGAAATTTATTATTTTTCAGAAATTAAATACATATATTGAAAATACTTTATATTGATTGAAAATCTCTAAGAAAAATGGGAAATTTTCTTGTAGTCAACAAAATTCCTAGGACTGTGTCAGATTTAGAAAAATTCAAATCAATAAAGTACTTATCTTTTCAAAATTTTACTCAAGTATTTAGCGTCTTTTAAAATATTTTCTGATAAAGGTACTTGGTTTTGTTAATAAAAAAAAAAGGAGGATTTTTGAAAATTATGTTTTCTTATAGAAACTTAGATATTTTCAAAATTGTATTGTTGGTGCAAATTTTAATTTAAAATCGTTGTTATTACCCTTTATTTCTTTTTGATGTGTGCCAAAGAGGGAGAGAGTACCTTAAGTTAGATTTTTTCGATTTCTCCTAAGTATTGATCTAAAACCCTTAAACCAAAACCTAACTTAAAATTATTGTCAAACATCAAAAAGGGGGATATTGTTGGTGCAAAGAGCATCAGTCATGAACAGTCAACCTCTAGTGTTTCGATGTTTGACAATATACTATGGTCTAGTCAAAGTGATCAAGGGATAAGTTAAACAGGACCTGATGTTTGGTAAGGTAAACCCAAGTTTGATCAGTTTGACAAAGGATTAGCCAAACAAGACCTGATGTTTGACAAAAAAAGGTTTGGTCAAAGTGATCAAGGGTTAAGCTAAACAGGACCTGATATTTGGTAGGGTAAACCTAGGTTTGATCAGTTTGACAAAGAGATAAGCCAAACAGGATCTGATGTTTGGCAAAGTGAATAGAACCAAGGTTGGTCAGTTTGACCAAGGGATAAGTCAAACAAGACTTGATGTTTGGCAGAGTAACTAAACCCATATCTGGTCAGATAAACCAAGGACTAAGCCAAATAGGACTTGATGTTTGGCAGAGAAAAGTCTAGTCAGGATTAAGATGACTAGCAAAGAAGTTCTTATCAAGAAACGAAATCCAGGTGAGTGAAGTTGGGTCCTAGTGAGTGAAGCTAGGTGGACGAAGTGCTGGTGACTAAAGCTAGGCACAAAATCCTGGTTCGGGGAATTGGGCACGAAGACCTGGCCGAGGGCTGGGCAACGAAGACCTGACCGAAGGTTGGGCACGAAGTCCTGGTTCGGGGAATTAGGCACGAAATCCTGGTTGCGAATTGGGCACGAAGACCTGGCCGAGGGTTGGGCATCGAAGTCCTGGTTCGAGGAATTGGACACGAAGTCCTGGTCGAAGATCGGGCAAAAGACTTAGCCGAGCGAGGACTACGGACAGAAGTAGAGACGGGTTGAGGATCGGACGTCTCGAGATCTGGGAGTTTCGGAGGCTGAGGAAAAGTCCAACCGGAGGTCCCGGTTGGCAAAGGGTAACTTCTCCAGGGTAGAGTAGGTGAGGATGCGTTCTTCGAGAAAGGGAACAGTAGGCGTCAGTTCGACCTATTATTTCATTTGAAATCCAAAGTCAGAACCAAACAACTCCGGCTGTCAATCATTAAGGCTTAAGATTATTTGCTTTGTCTTATGTTTGTTTGTCTTGCAGGAATCTGGAGTCGGAGGCAAAATAGGAGAGCAAAATGCAAGAAAATAAGAACTTGGGAAAAGGCTTCCCGGGCGCCTGATTCAAATCAGGCGCCTTGTGTGGTGGGCGCCCTGGGTTGAGTGTGTTCATCCTAGGCGCCCAACATACCAATCGCCTGAAGCTTACTAGGCGCCTGAGTGCTACCAGGCGCCTGCGAAGCAGGCTTTATCCCAGCGCCAAGTTCGCTGGTTCGAATCAGGTTTAACCGCTTGTGAGGCACCCCATAAGCTATCAGGCGCCCGAAAACCATGTACAAAAGGGGGTTCGACCCCTCAGCTCAGAATATCAACTTACACATCTGCTTACTCATTCTGTGCAAAGGAAAAGTGCCGAGACGAAGCTCTGCGACCAAGGAGACTCCAGGAGGAAGTGTGCGACGCTTCGGAATTCTAGATTGGTCGGGATCGTCATCTTTAGTTTGATTTGCTTTTACTTATAGTTGTAATTCTTTATATTATTGTGCTTGTATTTAAACTGTAAGACGAGTTTCTCCGCCTCCGGAAATTCCGGATAAGAGACCACTAGTGGACAGGTGCTACCTATAATTAGGTCTTGGACGTACTGACCCTAGGGGGTTGGGAACCAAGTAAATCCCGCGAGTTATTGCTGTATGTTTTTCTTATTTTATATTCCGCTACTCTGATAGCAAGAACGAACGAACGACGAAGTTCCGCGAAAAGAATACAAGTCGATATTTACCCCCCCCCCCCTCTATCGACACCACCGATCCCACAAGAGATTCCTTAAAATACAGTCCTATTAAATCTTCTTAGACAATTGATTGAAAAGAATCAAGTATTTATTCACGTAGAAAAAGTTTATGTGATAAAATCTTTAAGGAAATTATATTTTGGAAGAGAAAGGGGTTAGCATAACATAACATATATTAAGATAATTAAGGATATGCATGATGATATAATAACACAAGTGAAGACTCCAAGCGAATTAACCAATGTTTTTCCTATAAAAATATAGGTATATTAAGGATCAACTCTCAATCTATATCTTTTACACTAGTTATAATGAACTCACAAGATATATTCAAGATAAGTTACCATGTGCATATTGTTTGTAGATGACATTGTTTTGGTCGATGAGACTCATTAAGGAGCAGATGTTAAGCTTGAATCTTGGCGGGAGTCATCAAGTGTTAAAGGTTTTATATTTAGTAGAGTAAAATTAGAATATATAGAATTTAAGTTAAGTAGAAGTAAATGTGCAACATAATTGTTAAGATAAAAGATGTTTAGTTTCCTGTAACTCAGTTTTAAATATCTAAGATCATTCTTGCAAAAGAATAAAGGGGTTGATAAAGATGTTTTACATAAGATATAAACAAGATGGTTGAAATGGAGGAGGACATTCGGTATTGTGATCATAAGGTACCCCTAAAGCTTAAAGAGAAAAATATGGTGCCGCATCAACGACTCTATCACGACTACTCCACACCATTGAGAAGGAGCTCAGCAGGAACCCAAATTGGCAAGTACATAGATAGGGGTCTGCAGAGGTGATGACATCCACTGTTGAGTTTTGACCCTCAACCACTATAGTCATTATCTCATGCACTTACCAACTAAGCTAGCCTTGAGGGCTTCTAAAGTTTAAAGAGAAGTTCTATAAAATGGTGGTTACATCTGTTATGTTATATACAGAGGTGTTGAGTTATAAAGCAAGTAGAAGTTAAAAGTCGCAGAGATGAGGATGTTAGGGTGAATGTACGAATATATGAGGATAGACAAAATAAGAAACAAAAATATTAAAGGGAAAATTAAGATTGCACCTATTGAGAAAAAATTTCGAGAAACACATTTAAAATAGTATAGTCAGGACCAATAAATACTCTAGTTAGGTGATATGTAATTGTGACAAATATAGATATTAATTGAGAAAGAATGAGACCAAACAGACTTGATTAAAAAAATAAAATATAAATAATGATATAGTAGGTGATTGAGTCTAATAGTGTAGGAGAATCTATATAGTCGACTCCACTTAATGGGATAAAGGCTTACTTGTTATACTGCATGTGCTATGTATCCTTTTCCATGTTTTTTTTTGTTTCTATAAAAAAACAAATGTGGCAATACATAGAGCATCAGATTGTCCATTTAACTATATTTTGTGCTTCTCAAAGCCACAATTAGACATGGTGGTCTATGGTAGATGGTCAACAATTTTTTTCAACTTAAGAGCTAAAAGTGTGATGTGCATCCAAGGACAGACGTTGGTGTTCTAGATGAAAGAAACTATTTGTCAAAGCCGAGAATCCATTTCTAACAATAAAAAGGAAATAATCTAGAGTCTAAGTAAATACCTTTCCATTGTTAAATTGTGCCTTATACACACAACCATAAGAGCCTTCACCAACAAGATTATCTTCACTGAAGCTATCTGTTGCAACTTGTAGGTCAGCTACAGAATAATTAACTGCTTTTACAGAGGTAGTAATGACCCTCTTTGCTATGGACTTGTTCGAGAAGTCATCTTCATCAGATGATCTGTAACGATCAATTGGAGGAGGCTTAAGGCTTATTGGAGCAGGCGACGGCAACCTTTCTGTATCAATCCTAGGGGATGTCTGCATCATCTTCATGTCTGCAACCAATCAATTATAAGACAAGAATTACATTGTCAAAAATCATTTTGATTTTTGCAAAATAGGCCATAACCAAGTTTTTTTGTAGCATTGCTGCTGACTGCTAAGATACCTAATAACTATGGACCTATTGTCATCTAAAATACTAATAAATTATAACAAACTAATCAGTTAAAAGAAAATGTAAAATGTTGGGGTGTACAAGTGGCATTTTTCAGAAATTTTCTTATGGCTATTTCTCCCTCTCACTTCTTGATTTCTTTATATAGGACATCATTTGGTTGTTGTCTGTCTAATAAACATAATTTCTTTGCACGTTATCTTCTAACGATAATCACATCCCCTTAATAATGTTTTGCTGATACAATCTCTCCATGGATTTCATAACACTACTTACGAATCCTAAATTTGCAAATCACAGAAATGTTTTTGATATGACAAGGTTTAGACTGCATCAGTTAACAATTCAATATAACATCCCAAATACATAAACAAGTAGAACAAGCCATGAGTTCAAAACATTTATGCTCCACCAATGGAAGAACAAATATATGATTACACCACAAATCAATGTAAAAACTGAAGAGGCATAACCATAGTATTAAAGGCATTACATCATCCTGAAATATGTCCAGTTTCCCTAACTGAAGCATATATTTCATCATTACACAAGTTCTTGCTAAGATACATACTATACCCATCATTATATGATGGTTCAACCTTTAGACAATTAACCACTTTGAATAACAAATAACAAATTGTAGAATGCATTGCTCTAAAAGTAGGATTAAAGGACAGACCTTCATGAACAAGTTTGGGGTTTAGTTCAATAAAGCTCATTTTCGTTCGTTCAATAGTAAAAGGATATATAAAATAAACAACCTTGAACACTAATAAATTTGGTTCATTAACATTCATGAACAAGGTTCAAATACAATTTATGAAAGAACTTATTTTTTTAACTTGTGTAAAATTCAATGATAAATTTATTTCTTAATATTTTAATTTAAATAATATGAAAAACAGACATTTATAAATTTTTATAATCTTAAATTATTCATAATATGTTAAAATTAAAACATTAATATAAGTTTCATGAATTATATAAATATTTAACCTATTCTATAAAGACAACAACACAGGTAGTTGAGCTCGCTAAAAACCTCAAGCTCAAAAAGATTTTTTATAAGCAAACTTGAACAAGATCGATAAGTAAATAAACAAGCTTGAACACAACTAAACTCAAGTCAGCTCAAACTCTCAAAGCCCTCTCTAAAAGGAAGCCCAGGTGGCCACCTAAGCATTTTCACCATGGGGTTGCTTTGCCTAGTGGTTAGGTACCTCCCCAACTACAAGACTAGATGCTGCTACCTTACATTTAATGAACTAGTTGTGAGATTGGCAAGAGCAATAAATAGAGCAAGCTAAACATAGCTGAGTGCATATTAACATTGGAAAGATTTTTGACTTTTAACCAAATTTTCATTATTGCTTCTAATGCATTAGGAATTCCAGCCTTATAGACATGCCTATGCCCAACGGTGGCTCCCTTTCAAAAAGTGGCCCAAGTGGATCACCTAGGTAGCCCAAGTCGTACTCTTGGGCAGTTGAAATGAATTGAAAAAAGGGGGGACCGCTTCTTTTCATAAGTTTTTAGTTCATTTGGCATTAGTAATCTTATTTTATTTATATATTTTAGCATGATACTAATTATTTCTTACAATTTGGATTGGAAACTGCAAATTATTGATTTTTAAACTTTATTTTGATATTGATTTTTTAGCTACAATGTTAAATATGAAATATTTCATTGTTATTATATGTTAATTACTTATCAATTATGACTTGCTATTTGTGATTGTAACTTTATTTTGATTGATTAAGGATCCAATTGTTATACACACACATTAATTCTAGTCATTCTTATTTTAATATATTTCTCTTTTCTCTTTTTTTTTTTTGATTTACAAGGGATATCCAGGCTTGCGCCCGACTAATCCGCTTGGCTGACCGGCCCTGCCCCACAGCCTTCAACGAGAGTCCTCACCAATCAACGAGGGTAAATCGCGGGACGAAGACACATGGCGACTTCACCACTGATGATATCGGTACTCGATAGTCCGACTTATTTCTCTTTTCTATGCTAACATGTTTGAATGCCAATTGTCTTGCCTACTGCCGAGGTCCTAGGTAGTGGGTTGATCACCTGCTCCTTGGAATTTCCTATTAATACCTCGGTAGAATATCAAAGGAATTCATTTCAAAGTGAAACACTCAAATTAGAACATACATACGACTCAATTTTGGTGAACTATGTTATCAAAATGGCGAGTTTAATCTATTGGGTTTTGTTATATCCAAACCAAATTAGGCTTGAGAAGGTCACATCTGAATTGATTTCAAGTGACCAATAGTTCAAGTTAATGTCTGAAATCAACATTGACAACATATCACAGTAGGTTCAGCTCAACTTAGCCGTAGCCCCTTAAGTAATGTCTTCCTATTTATAGGCTATTCTACCCTGTAAGAGAGGGCCCCTTGAATTATGTAGCAAAGACATGGACCAAGTGGCTAGTAAGTCAGGGAGTGGCACTTACCTTTCATTGTCAACTAATAGAATGACAGAGGAAATGTGTTACCAAATGAAAATAAAGAAAAGGATAAAAATGAAATTGACAAAAATAAAATAACCAAAATGAAATTGACCAATGGCACAGCAAACTGCACAATCTTGGTGAAAGGGAAGTTTGAAACTAATGGCTACCAGAACCAAAAGGAGCAAGCCTATATGAAAATTTCTCTTGAGAACTCCACAGTTTTTAAGGCCTCAAAAATCCCAACAAAAATTATTTACTCCTGTCTACTATCTTTTCCTCAAGATATTTTTTCAGTTGTGTGGCAAATATGCAAACAAGCAAAAGTGCAGAATAAGTAGAATTAGACACTTGACAGTTATAATGCAGTAAAACATCCCAGCGAGGGACTCCCTGTCCAAGTTCAATTTATGAAATTAACTGAGTGGGCAGTCAACTACAACTACAGAATATTTCAGAAAGGTACTAGAATGGGTGGACATCTGCAATTGATCAAGACAATGAAGGAAGATTCATTCTCAGTTTGCCAATTGCATAAATGATGAAGAATGTAAGTGTTTAAGTCATAATAATAAAGAAACATGCATATACTAAAATTGGGTAGTATATGTATAATTATCTAAGTAGTCACAGTTAAACTCTCTCCAAATTGCATATAATTTTCAAATCTAACATACCATTAACTTCCTCTGGAGCAAGATGAGCAAAAGGTTGATCTTGATTAAGATTTTCTTCAACTGAGTAGTTTTGTGATTTCCTCCTTACAACAAAGAATGCAACTATTCCACCTACAACCAATATAGATATAATGATCCCTGCTATTCCTCCACCACCAATACCCCCATGACCAGATTGCTGACCAGGGTTACTTTTTCGACCTGGCGGAGGAGGAGAATAAGGTGGAGGTGGAGGTGCTGGACCAGAGCTCCACTGGTTGTTACCAGTCCTATAAAACAAATGCCATAAAAACAGTTGTTGTAATCAATGTTTTACATATGAACATGCAGTATTTCACCACTTCCTATATGCCTATGCAGTCAAATATTGCTTTGATGTTTAATGACTTAAAGAGCCAGCCAGTCTTTTAGTTTAAACAAATGTAATATTTTTAGGAATAGACTACATGAGTAGAAGATGATAAGCATTGTGTATATTTATGTAATCCAGATACAAAGAACCAACAAAAATTAAAAACAAGAGATCCCATTATTCAAAAAGTGACAAGTGGGAAGTGATTAGTGAGTTGTTGATTTATAAAGTAAAAGCATGGAAATTACACATTTTACATATTGGCAAGCGTAAGAGACAAATAGAATTAGCAATTTGTTAATCACTATGAAAGTGTAAATCATGTTTAAGTTTTTTTATTTATTTAAATTAAGATCATTGAAATAATGTTTGTTTTTTAAGAAATATAATTATAAATTATTTAATAGTTATTACTTATCCTCCAATATGTGGTGACCTGGCCATGCACATAAAGCCTTTAAGATGTTGGTGGTAATTAAAATTTGCTGCCAACCAATAAGATCAGCTTCAGTTATGGTAATATCATATTTAATGAACATGAGATACATTTAACTTAATAAACATTATTGATACACATTTATCTTCATAATAATAATTGCTAGCTTACAGGTTCAGATTAGATACAAAAAGTCAATAATTACTACTCATGAAAAATGATGATGATGATAGGTTTATCGAGATGATCATAAGGTAGTGGCATATGTCAATGATCAATTATGTAAAGATAGATATGTTTGTAGTCTAAAAAACATAATTTACAATTCTGATTAAATATGCAAAAAGCCTTATAATGGTAAAGATCCATAAATACTCACTGAAGATTTTTTATCCCTTTTAATTGGTTAGGAATCCATCCAGTGAAGTGGTTATTCTCAACATTCCTGAAAGGAAATATATGTATGCCTTGATATACAAAATGCATAATTCTTCCTCTTCCATACCAAAAAACTTACAAACTTACAGATTCTGAAGTGGAAGATTGGCGAGGACGTCTATGTGACCAGTGAACTGGTTATTTTGCAAATATCTAAAACATTCAGAACAACATGGTTCTAAGCCAAAATCAACTGGAAAATAATATTAATATATGCGCAATGTTTCTCTTACAGGTTCGTCAAACTTGTTAAGCTGCTAGAACTCTGCGGAAGATCACCAGAAAATGAATTGAAAGACAAGTCCCTGCAGTACAATTTCCACTTTTAGGAAAGTTGAGAAATCACATTTGCAAATAAGAATATAATTCATACTTCGAAGTCTATCACAAAAGGTTGCATACTATTGATGTGCAGAGGTCAACAAAAAATTAGTGTAGAGCCCGAGACGCAAGAGAGAACAAACTTGTAAAAGAGATTAAACTTTATTAATAACTGAGATGATTGAAACAAAGGGTTAGGGATCCATTATAGGCCCAACCATATTCCTGAAGTCCTAAAAAAAAGGGTCAAACATTTATCAGGTTTGCTATGATTAAGAAAACATAATAATAATGAGCACTTACATTTTTAGAAAAAAAAAACTGGAAAAAACTTCTTAAACTGAAATTTCTAATTTGAATAATTTCATTACTGAGCAACCACCTCTTAAAAATATTTCAGCAACTAACGTGGAAAGCAATAGCAGCAAGTATTATATAAAAGGAACCAAAATCATAATTTAGCCAGCGGCTATAATGGAAATCAAATGAATTTGAACTATTCTCAGCAAATATAAGAGTTTAAAATTACACTTACATTGTTGCTAGATTAGAGAGGCTTTGAAACATTTCACCCAGATTATCTTGAAGATGATTGTGAGAAAGATTTCTACATCAATGTATGTATATTTAATGCAACAAATATTAGGTAAGATAGAAAATAAAATGAAGATTGTGTGATTCAAAAGGCCACTCACAGAGATTCTAATGAGGTCATTTGTGAGATTATATAAGGTACTGTTTGACCAAATTGGTTATTGCTGAGGTCTCTGCAGATGGAATTATGAATTATCATAAGAGAGACATCAATGAGTGCATCATTGTATGCCGTCAAGGTTAGAATATCTTACAGTGTGTGGAGGTTTGTAGGAAGAGTATAGGGTATCTGAACTCCATTTCCGAGATTATTATTGCTCATATCTCTGCATCAATACAAGGAAATTAGAACTCCAAAATAATTTTCATGCTACGAACACGAGAGCAAGGATTTGTCTTACAGCAAAGTTAGGGAAGACAGTTGATTCATGTTGTACCCAAGTGTCCCAGTAAGGCGCAACCCTGACAATGTGCTAAATGGAAAAAGAGACACACATAAAAAAATAGCAGCTGAAAAAAAGATATCCTAGCATCAAGTTCATCAGAAATGTCAAAGTGAAAAAACAAATGAGACAGAAATGAGCATCCAGTTCAGAACAGTTTGTCTCACATTGCAGTAACTGATGAACCAGAGCATGTAATTCCTCTCCACGATTCTCCACATGGATCACCACCACTTTGTTTCCAGCCAGTCAGCTGGGAGCTGGAGTTCAAGCTGCTGAACAGGACATTGAGGGCCGAAGCTGCATAGTAAATGTTATAATAATAAGATTTCCAAGATCGACTGTTCGATAAAGCTACAAAATTTCATCACTCCTCTGAATCGGAGCTAGAGAAATACATGTCTAGACTTAGCAATCCTTGCTTACGAGAAGGCCCGAGAGTGATAGTAGAATACAGTTAGAGAAACAAAGTCTTCTAAAAAACTACTGGAAATATATTAATTGCTTCAGTGCTCCTAGATCCTTTATCGGCAAAAAAAAACATATACTTTTAACCCCGAACACCCACTTTTCCGTAGATTCAATCCTCTCCTTTCGACGTACATCCTTTTTTCACAAAAAAATTCAACTTTTCAGTCAATTCCCCATAAAAACATCAAATGGCGAATTATTCTGGTAATTTTCAACCAAAGGCAGAACAAGAAACAGATCGACTTCCCCATTCCCCCCTCACATCCAGCCCTCAACTCACCGTCATTCGAGTCGGTGTTGGCGAAGACGAGTCTCAGATGCCTCGCACAGACGCACGCAAGAAGAACCCAAATCGCCACAATTACTCTACCTCTCATCGGCGCCATTATCCGCCGGATCGAAAGGAAAAAAAAACGAGAAGGAAGAAGAAGCTTGTCTGTCTTTACTTCCAGCTCACAGTTGTAGAAAAGTACCCTTTATTGAACCGATCACGGTACAGCCGTATGTGAAGGAGAAATCTCCGCTCCGACTGTCGCACTGATAAAGAAATCTGAACGAAAAAATATATAATATCTCTTATTAAAAAAATAAAAATAGAGAGTTGCTGTCAGTTCATGAAACTAATCAATTTCCCACGAGAATAATGGGAGCCATGACCAACTACAATTTTTCTAATGTTAAGTGAAACAATTTGACAATTTAAATTATTATTTTTAGTTCAAAAAAGTATTTTTTTAAATACAATATGAAGATTTTAATTTTAAAAAAAATTAATTAATATATCATTTTATGAACTTTCAATATTAATTTAGAATATTTATAAAATATTATTTGATGATATATAGAACAACATGGATATTGTTCTATATTAATCCTGTCGTGAAGTGAAGTGGATTTCCAAGAGTGAAGGGGTCTCTGAGTGCCACGAGTTACGGAAGCCGACTCCGATCTGCGAGAGAGGGACCGTTAGCAAATCCGTCGGAAAAAGTTCCCGGCAAGACCCTCCGACAGTCAAGTCCCCGGTAGAAGAGCAAGAACACAATAGAACAGTGGAAGAAAACACTATTGCGCGTACGTGTGCGAAAGGACTTATATAGCCGAGGGAGCCGGTAGCTTCTGTCCGGCCTGCCACTTCCTGTCGTAAGCGAGAGCAGGGCAGGGCGTGGCCAATAGTGGCAGGGTAAGATGTTGCATGCCCGAATAAGGCAAGGGGCACTACTGGCTCGCCGACATGCGTCGTCAGGCGTCGTTCGGCCTGACGTGAACGCAGGTGGTCGTGATACGGGATGCGAAGTCATGGCAGGAGGATCATGGTGTCAGCAAGATACCCTCGATTTAGGCCTGAAGTGTGTCAGTTCCACGCCAACCCCGTATCACTTCTGCCAGTGTGGTGTCAGAGAGCGAACGTTCCTGAGGGTTACGACCATCTTCTTTTGGGAGCGCCACTCGGCGGCGCTGAATGGATTCTGGCCCTACGGTCATTATGACCGAGTTAGAAGGCGCTCGGCCTCGCTACACCTGACCTATCTCAGGGTCGGGCGGTTGGGGACTCGGGGATTTCCCGGCTCGGGAATACCTCATGTTGGGCCTTCTTTGGCTTGCCCGTTAGGCCTCTATCGATGTCAGGTGTTGTGAGTGATGTAGATAGGATCTATCCCTCCCATATGACGGGAGTGATATCTGTGGACCCCTTGATCGAGTATGAGTACTAAAACGCATGACCATGCTCAAATGAGTCAATATGAGATATTGAGCTCATTTATTTGAGTGAGTCTACTCGGGGATCTAGAAACACAAAGATTGATCGAGGATGACACAGTCTATGCTTCATTGGTCAATCTAGATATCGAGGATGGAAGGACAAGGTCATACATGATCATAGTCACGGAGGTTAAGTCGGATCTCGACTTTTCTTGTTACTTGCGTAGCAATGATGCATTGCTAGATGTCGCTCATTGCTTATGTGTCTAAAGCGGTTTAGGAGCATTGCCAACGTTACGAGAACCTATTGGGTCACACACTAAGAACACGATGCTTCGGGAGTTCGGGAGCTCGGGTCAGGAGCTCGGGAGACTTGGTCGGGAGCTCGGATTGGGAGCTCAGGAGACTTGGTCGGGAGCTCGGATCAGGAGCTCGGGAGACTTGGTCGGAAGCTCGGATTGGGAGCTCGGGAGACTTGGTCGGGAGCCCTGGTCGAGAGCTTGGGAGCCCTGGTCGAGAACTTATGAGATATTAATTCGTTAAAGTGTTTAATGAATTGATAATAAAGGAAAAGGGAAAATCTCTCTTCATTGAATGAAGAAAATATGAAGAGTCACATGAGAAGATGTGCTCTTTATTTGCTTTAATGAAGGGAAGCCAAAGAGACAAAAACCTCTTCATATTCATGGGATGAGTATAAAAGAGGGTCTAGTCATTTTGAATGATAAGCGTTTTCCCTTCTTCCCTTCCTCTCTTCTTCTCTTCTCCCTCTTGGCCGAAACCCTTTTTAGGGTTCTTGGTGGTCTTGTGAACTACCTCAAGTTGCTAGCACAACTAAGGTAGTTCTTCTCGAAGTTGAGAGATCGTGTCCGTATGGATACGCATAGAGGCACGGACGCTTAAACGTACAAGAGATCCGATGGCACTTGGACGAGCGGGATAAACGAAAGGGCACGCTCCGAAATTATACACTTTAGATAGAAGATGAACTCCGTACGAGTTTTTCTTTCGCATGGATCGCTCCAGGGATTTTGTTTCCACTGCGCTTTGTGTTTATGTCGCCAGGAGATCCCAACAGTGGTAAAGAGCCACTTGCGAAAGATCGTACAAAATTTCATGTACTTTTATATGCGATATAGAAGTAGAACATGATTTGTTATGAGTTGCATATAACTGTATGATATAGAAGTCAAGCTCTTGAGACTATCTCGAGAGGACAGACCCCTGAGGTCATACCGGGCCAAAGGCTCCCGAGGCCATCTCGGGAGGACAGATGCTCGGGTCATCCCGGGAAAGGAGACCCCGAGACTGTCTCAGGAAAGGGGAGTCTGATGATCATAATGGAGCAATAAGGACCGCCGTGAGTTTCTGCTCATGAGCGATTTTTGTTTTTGCACTCATAATAAAATCAATGTCCTAAATCTATAGTGTGTGATTGATGACATGGTGCATGGTTATGACCTTAACCCCAATGTGATTAGATGTATATATGTGTGTGTGCATGTTGTAATGTAATTCACAATACACCCTGCGTGTTGTGCCTTATCTTTATTTTTCCTAGTTGTAAAATAAATTTAGACTCGAATGTAACTCGAGTTTTCCTATATTGTAATGTGCAAAATGAGTAGTGGAGTGTCCATTGAAGAATGAAGTTACAAGAAAGATGTCGACGACACATGATGACCAAAGGATGCACTTGGAGAAGATGTTATTCCTAAGTTGACCATCGATTTTATCATTGGCTTGAGAAGATTGTAGTATACGAGCCATAACCATGTCACATTTTACTGCTTATATGTTGATATATGCAATGTGTGTATGTGATGCATGATTAGATAAATGTTTATCTTAATTAAGTCAACTCGATATGCCTACCAAAGTTTGGTACTCGTAAACTACCTCGATCATTTGTTGTTGGGTTTGCCAAAGCAAAGCGACACATTTTATCTTGGTAGAGTGCGAGAGAACAATTGTGATATCCCGCTATCGAACTTTGGGTGAGACTTAACTAAGTCACCTCAATTGGATTGAGAAACTTAGAGGCATATCCCAAAAGTTGGAAAATTGGGTAAAAGAACAATTATACTAAGTCTTGGGCGATTAGCTAAAGCTAACTCAAGATGATGTGTAATGTGGATCTTGACCCTTTATTTCAAGAGTTGCATAAGATGTAATTGGTGAAATATTACCTACCTAATTATACCAAGTCTTGGGCGATTAGCCAAAGCTAACTCAAGATGAGGTATAATATGGATCTTGTCCTACATGAATGTAGTCGCTATTTGGTTTGGAGCTAGTAGTATGGGCAAATTGAGTTTGCTTACATCCATGACTAGCCCCTACCAAAGCTCTACGATTCAGTGAGAGTATCATTTAATTAAAGGTCTAATTAAATGATATAGATATGATACTTATTTCTGCATGTTTTACTATTATAGATCACCATGTCGTCTAACACGTCAAATACTCTCTCTCTCTACGATCCGTCCTTGAGAAGGACAAACTCAACGGAACTAATTTTCTGAACTGGTACAAAAACTTGAGGATCGTTCTCAAACAAGAACGAAAAATGTACGTCCTAGAGCAATCTCTTCCAGAAGCACCTGTCGCTACCGCCACCCGCGCCAAGAAAGATGCTTACAAGAAGCATCAGGATGATGCACTTGATGTATCATGGCTTATGTTTGCCACCATGAAATCTGAGCTTCAGAAGCAACATGAGAACATGGATGCACATGATATGGTTGAGCATTTAAAGCAACTATATCAAGGGCAAGCTAGGCATGAGCGGTTTGAGGTGTCTAAGGTCCTAGTTGCATGTAAGATGCAAGAAGGAACTCCGGTTGGAACTCACGTACTCAAGATGATTGGGTATGTCGAGAACCTTGAAAGACTAGGATTTCCACTAGGCCAAGAATTGGCTACGGATCTTATCCTACAATCATTGCCGGAAGGGTACAATCAATTTGTCATGAACTATAACATGAATAAAATTGACAAGCCTTTATCTGAGATGCTCAGCATGTTGAAAACTGTTGAACCTAATCTCAAGAAAACCAAGACCAGTAATGTACTGATGATAAAGAAGGGCAAAGGAAAATGAAATCCTAAAGGCAAGGGTAAGACCCAAGCCAAAGGCAAGGCCAACTCTACTACACCCAAGGCTAAGGGCGAGGTGCCTAAGGAAGGGACCTGCTTTCATTGTGGTGAGACCAGATATTGGAAGAGGAATTGCAAACTCTACCTGGAGGAAGTAAAGAAGAAAAGAAGTGAGACTTCTTTCTCAGGTATTTTTGTTATAGAAGTCAATTTATCTATCTCTTTTTCTTGGGTATTAGATATCGGATACGCATCTCACATTTGTACTAATGTGCAGGGCCTTCGAAGAGCTAGATCATTGACAAAGGGCGAAATGGATCTACGAGTAGGCAATAGAGCAAAAGTTGTTGCTATAGCTGTAGGAACATATTCCTTGTCTTTGCCCACTGGGCTTATCTTAGAGCTAGAGGAGTGCTTTTATGTACCTGCATTAACTATGAACATAATTTCAGTGTCTTGTTTGGACAAGAAAGGCTTTTCATTTGTCATAAAGGACAAATGTTGTTCTATAATGTTAAATGACATGTTCTATTGTAGTGCATCACTTATGAGTGGACTCTATGTTCTAGACCTAGAGAACCCAATCTATAACATAAATACCAAACGGTTCAAACCAAATGATTTGAATCAAACATATCTCTGGCATTGTCGCATGGGACATATAAATGAGAGTCGCATATCCCAGCTCCATAAGGATGGGTTACTGGACTCATTTGATTTTGAATCATATGAGACATGCGAATCTTGTCTTCTAGGCAAGATGACCAAGACTCCATTTAGTGGACACAGCGAAAGAGCGACAGACTTGTTAGGACTCATACATACTGATGTATGTGGCCCCTTCAATGTCACAACTAGAGGAGGCTATCAGTACTTCATCACTTTCACTGATGATGTCAGTAGATACGACTATGTGTATCTCATAAAACACAAGTCAGAATCCTTTGAAAAGTTCAAAGAATTCAAAAGTGAAGTACAAAACCAACTTGGCAAGAGTATTAAGATGCTTCGATCAGATTGAGGTGGTGAATACCTTAGCCAAGAGTTTCGTGACCATCTAGCAGAGTGTGATATCATATCCCAACTCATTCCACCTGGAATACTATAGTGGAATGGTGTATCTGAGCGGAGAAATCATACTCTATTAGATATGGTACGATCGATGATGAGTCAGACAGATCTTCCTACTTCCTTCTAGGGATTCGCTCTAGAGACGGCTCTTTTCACGCTTAATCAAGCTCCATCAAAGGCAGTTATAAATACACCATATACGATATGGACTGGGAAGAGGCCCACGATGTCTTTTATGAGGATTTGGGGTTATGAGGTTTACATTGGACATCAAGTCTTAGATAAACTAGGACTCAAATCTAATAAGTGTTATTTTGTAGGATATCTCAAGGAAACAAAGGGATATTACTTTTACAATCCCACACTAGGCAAAGTGTTTGTCGCTAGAAATGTCATTTTTATGGAAAAAGGAGTTTATTTCTAGAAGAATAAGTGGGAATAAAATTCATCAAGAAGAAGTTCAAGATGTAGATAGTACTGATGCCTTGATAGACATTGAACAGGCACCATAAGGTGTTGTGGATCATGAGATTGTTGCACAAGAAGTTGTTGAACAACAAGTTGTTCAAGTAGACCAACTACTTCACAGATCTGACAGGATACGTCATCAACCTGAGAGATACTCATTTCTCTTATCTGACCATGATGACGTTACGCTTATTGAGTTGAATGAGCCTACATCCTATCAAGAAGCTGTGATGAGTCCAGATTCTGAGAAATGGCTAGAGGTCATGAGATCCGAAATGGAATCCATGTACACTAACCAAGTATGGACTTTGGTTAATCCACCTGAGGGAATTAAATCCATTGGGTGTAAGTGGGTCTTTAAAAGAAAGACTGACATGGATGATCTCATGCATACCTATAAAGGGCGATTGGTAGCTAAAGGTTTCAATCAGATTCATGGTATCGACTATGATGAAACTTTTTCACCAGTTGCGATGCTTAAGTCTATTCGGATCATGCTTGCCATTGCAACTTACCATGATTACGAGATCTGGCAGATGGATGTCAAAACCGCATTCCTAAATGGTAACCTACTCGAGAATGTGTGCATGACACAACCTGAGGGTTTTGTAGATCCAGAGCATGCTGGAAAGGTATGTAAGTTGTAAAGGTCCATTTATGGTCTAAAGCAAGCTTCTCGAAGATGGAATCTTCGATTCGATGATGCGATCAAAGCGTTTGGTTTCATCAAGAATGAAGATGAACCCTGTATCTACAAGAGGATTAGTGGGAGCACAGTTATCTTTCTAATCTTGTATGTGGATGACATACTCCTCATTGGGAATGATATCCCTTCACTACAGTCTATGAAGACGTGGCTAGGGAATTGTTTCTCAATGAAAGACTTAGGTGAAGCAGCTTATATCCTGGGCATTAAGATCTATAGAGATAGATCTAAGAAATTGCTTGGCTTAAGTCAGAGTACATATATTGACAAGGTGTTTAATCGTTTTGCCATGCAGAATTCCAAGAAGGGATTTCTACCGATGTCACATGGTGTGAGTCTTTCGAAGACTAAATGCCCCTCTTCTAAGGAGGAGAGAAATCGTATGGATCAGATCCCTTATACATCCGCTATAGGGTCTATCATGTATGCCATGCTTTGTACTCGTTCAGATGTCTCGTATGCTTTGAGTATGACGAGCAGGTATCAGTCAGATCCAGGTGAAAGTCACTGGACAACTGTCAAGAATATTCTTAAGTACTTGCGAAGGACGAAAGAATATTTCTTGATATTTGGAGGCAATGAGCAGCTGGTTGTAAAGGGTTATAGTGACGCAAGCTTCCAAACAGACAGGGATGATTTCAGATCGCAGTTAGGGTATATATTTTGCCTGAATGGTGGCGCTGTGAGCTAGAAGAGTTCGAAGCAGGACATAGTCGCAGATTCTACAATAGAGGCCGAGTATATTGCCGCGTCTGAGGCGGCAAAAGAGGCTGTTTGGATCCGGAAGTTCATTACAGAGCTTAGTGTGGTTCCTAGCATAGTAGACCCGATAGACGTCAATTGTGACAATAATAGGGCTATTGCACAGGCTAAGGAACCTCGCTCTCATCAGCGGACCAAACACATACTACGACGATTCCATCTCATTCGAGAGATCATCGATAGAGGAAATGTGAGGATATGCAGAGTACCCACTGATGCTAACATCGCGGATCTTTTGACCAAGGCTTTGGCACAAAAGAAGCATGATGGTCACACTAGATCACTGGGTATTAGATATTACAGTGATTGACACTAGTGTTAGTGGGAGATTGTTAGTAGGAGCCCTAGAGCCAATTATGTGATGATTGAGTAGGGACTTTTTGTATCATATTCTATCATTAATAAAGGCATGTTTGGTTATTATACTTAATTTATTATTTGTGCCAAATAATTAAGTATAATAATGTCCTTGGGTAGTAGGTTCTTATCTACATCATATCGATTGGTTGAATCGATAGTGAGATGATGTAAAGAACATTACACTAAACTATTCCTAGTCAAGCATTAATATTCAAAGACAATATTAATGCATGGAGGCTATCATGTAGGTCAATTGATGACTTGAGCTCACAAGTCATGGATATGTGATATCAAATTGACACATGGGTATACATTAGAGAATGTGTACTGAATTGACCCGCTATGAGAAAGTTTCATAGATTGTCATATAAGTGTTATAAACTTTCTCATGTGACTATTAGTATGAATAGTCCTTAGACCTGAAGTCACTACGGTTCCCTACATGAGGGGTTGTGTACTTTGGTATCATCAAACGTCGCTCGTAACAAGGTAGACTATAAAGGCGATGACTGGGTATATAATAAATCATGCGGAGGGATGTGAGTGATGTATATGGGATCTATCCCTCCCATATGACGAGAGTGATATCTGTGGGCCCCTTGATCGAGTAGGACTACTAAAACGCATGGCCATGCTCAAATGAGTCAATATGAGATATTGAGGTCATTTGTTTGAGTGAGTCTACTCGGGGATCAAGAAACATGAAAATTGATCGAGGATGACACAGTCTATGCCTCGTTGGTCAATCTAGATATCGTGGATGGAAGGACAAGGTCATACATGATCATAGTCACGGAGGTTAAGTCGGATCTCGACTTTTCTTGTTACTTGGGTAGCAATGATGCATTACTAGATGTCGCTCATTGCTTATGCGTCTAAAGCGGTTTAGGTGCATTGCCAACGTTACGAGAACCTATTGGGTCACACACTAAGGATACGATGCTTCGGGAGTTCGAGAGCTCGGGTCAGAAGCTCGGGAGACTTGGTCGGGAGCTCGGATTGGGAGCTCGGGAGATTTGGTCGAGAGCTCGGGTTAGGAGCTCGGGAGACTTGGTCGGAAGCTCGGATTGGGAGCTCGGGAGACTTGGTCGGGAGCCCTGGTCGGGAGCTTGGGAGCCCTGGTTGAGAACTTATGAGATATTAATTCGTTAAAGTGTTTAATGAATTAATAATAAAGGAAAAGAGAAAATCTCTCTTCATTGAATGATGAAAAGATGAAGAGTCACATGAGAAGATGTGCTCTTTATTGGCTTTAATGAAGGGAAGCTAAAGAGACAAAAGCCTCTTCATATTTATGGCATGAGTATAAAAGAGGGTCTAGTCATTTTGAATGATAAGAGTTTTCCCTTCTTCCCTTCCTCTCTTCTTCTCTTCTCCCTCTTAGCCGAAACCCTTTTTGGGGTACTTGGTGGTCTTGTGAACTATCTCAAGTTGCTAGCACAACTAAGGTAGTTCTTCCCAAAGTTGAGAGATCGTGTCTGTGTGGATACGCATAGAGGCACGGACGCTTGAACGTGCAAGAGATCCGGCGACACTTGGACGAGCGGGATAAACGAAAGGGCATACTCCAAAGGTATACACTTTAGATAGAAGATGAACTTCGTACGAGTTTTTCTTTCGCATGGATCGCTCGAGGGATCTTGTTTCCGCTATGCTTTGTGTTTATGTCGCTGGGAGATCCCAACAAAGGTGTAGCAGAGCGAAGGAATATGACTCTTATAGAGATGGTTAGATCAATGATGAGTTACTCCGAGTTATCGGATTCGTTTTGGGGATATGCTCTGGAAACGGCAGCGTACATACTGAACTTGGTACTATCTAAGTCAGTACCCTCTACTCCCACAGAATTGTGGACTAGGCGAAAACCTAGTCTAAGACATATTCGGATCTGGGATAGTCCAGCATATGTGTTGAAGGGAGATACTGATGTTGAGGGGTAGAAGCCCCTTTATATAGTCTGTTATAGGGCGCCTGTGTTGAAGGGGGCGCCTCACAAGGCTCGGTCAAACGTCATCTCCACGCTAAACTCGCAGCAGGGATAAGCTCCCATTCCTAGGCGCCTGACCCATACAGTGCGCCTGGGAGCTCTCAGGCACCGCCATCCAGGGCGCCTGAGAGCAAGCTGCTTCAAGTGAGGCGCCTGCCTCTCTTGGGCGCCTGTGTTCACACAGGCGCCTAGGAGCTTGTTTCCCAGCCACCTCTTGTGTTTGTTCGCCTGCTTTGTCATCAATTTTAGGTACCTGCAAGATACATAAATACAAGGTAAACACATATACAACTTTAGCCTTAACAAATTGGTTCTGACTTCGGATTTTTGCGAAACCCTAGGTCGAACCGACACCTATGTTCCCACCCCGGGGAACGCGCCTTTCACCTACTCCTCTCAGGAGACGGTTGCCACCTGGGCCATCCGGTTGGACTTTTGCCCAACTTTACTCACCAAGACTTTTGCCCAATCTCACGACCAGGACTTCGTGCCCAGTCCACGACCAGGACTTATTGCCTAATTCTATGAACCAGGACTTTGGTACCCAGCCCTCAGCCAGGATTTATTTCTCAATTCTACGAACCAGGACTTCAGTGCCTAGCCCTCGGTCAAGACTTATTGCCCAATTCCACGAACTAGGACTTCGTGCCCAACCCTCGGTCAGGTCTTAGGTGCCCAGCCCGCGGCCAGGACTTAGGTGCCCAGCCCGCGGTCAGGACTTAGTGCCTAATCCATGATCAGGACTTAGTGCCCAATCCTTCGAACCAGGACTTATTGCCTAGGTTAACTAGGACTTTCCTTTACTTTTGTACTCCTTTCTTGACTAACCCTTCTACGTTCAATGTATTACTAATTTAAGCATATTGTTAAACATTGAAACACTTAGAGGAGGACATTATTGATGCTTCTTGCACCAACAATCTCCCCTTTTTTGATGTTTGACAATATCTTAAGTTAGATTGGATTAAAGGGCTAAGTTATAAACCTTGGGATAAAATTAAAAAAATGATCTAAGTTTTGAAAACATATTTTGATCCTTTGGGAAAAATTCTAATTTCAGCTCTCTATCCTTTGGGAGAAGGAAAAAATTCTAACTTCAGCTCACTCTCCCCCTTTTGAAAAAATCATTTTGATCCTTTGAGAAGAAAAAATTTAAGATTTTTAACTTAGGCGCACTCTCCCCCTTTGTCATACATAAAAAAAATGACAAAATAAATTTGCACCAACAATGATAATTAGAAAAAAAAATTCTCTTTGAAAGTACTTAGTATAATTTTTGAAAGCATATTTTTACTCAGAAAGAATTTTGTGCATACTTGTGCTTAGAAAAATAATGCTTAGAAGAATTTGTGTATTTTGAAAAAAAATTTTACTTACAAAGATTTCGTACACTTGAAAACATATATTTTTTCTTTTAGGAAAAAAATTGAACTTAGAAAATTTTCAACTTAAAAAAACGCACTCATAAAAGATTATGCACTTAAAACAAATTATGTACTTTGGAAAATATTGTGCACTTTAGAAAATATTGTGCACTTTAGAAAAATATTAGTATTTTGAATGAAATTTTGCACTTTTGAAAAAAAAATACTAGTACTTTTGAGAAATATGTTGCACTTTTTGAAAAATGCAAGTACTTTAGAAAAATATATTGAACTTTTTGAAAAATATAAGTACTTTTAAAAAATTTATTGAACTTTTTGAAAAATACAAGTATTTTTGAAAAATATATTGAACTTTTTGAAAAATACAAGTAAGTACTTTTGAAAATTTTATTGAACTTTTTGAAAAATACAAGTACTTTTAAAAAATATTATGAACCTTTTTGAAACATAATATTTTACTTGACTTGGTTTCTTTTCCAGTTTGACACAATCCTAGGAAACCTTGTTAACTACATGGGCATTTCCCTAAGTGTCCTGGAAATTCTCTAAACTCAAGTAAATATTATTTCCAAAAGTATTCCAAAAAGATTTTATAAGAAATTTTTTTTTGAAAGTGATAAAAATGATAGTATTTTGAGAGAAAATTACTAATGTTTTCAAAAGGATTTTGAAAATATAGTGCACGAAAACATATTATTTTGAAATGTTCAATAATTCTTTTTAATTTGACCTCCCCCTAAACTTGACCCATGTTAGTAGGAGCCCTAGAGCTAATTATGTGATGATTGACTAAGGACATTTTGTATCATATTCTATCATTAATAAAAGCATGGTTGGTTATTATACTTACTTTATTATTTGTGCCAAATAACTAAGTATAATAATGTCTTTGTGTAGTATGTTCTTATCTACATTATATCGATTAGTTGAATCAATAGTGAGATAATGTAGAGAACACTACACTAAATTATTCCTAGTCAAGCATTAATATTCAGGGACAATATTAATGCATGGAGACTAGTATGTAGGCCAATTGATGAATTGAGCTCACAAGTCATGGATATGTGATATCAAGTTGACACATGAGTATACATTAGAGAATGTGTACTGAATTGACCAGCCATGAGAAAGTTTAATAGATTGTCATATGAGTGTCATAAACTTTCTCATGTGACTCTTAGTATGAATAGTCCTTAGACCTGAAGTCACTACGGTTCCCTACATAAGGAGTTATGTACTTTGGTATCGTCAAACGTCACCGATAACAGGGTGGACTATAAAGTCGATCACTGGGTATGTAATGAATTATGCGGAGGGATATAGTGATATAGATGGGATCTATCCCTCCCATATGACGGGAGTGATATCTATGGGCCCCTTGATCGAGTAGGACTACTAAAACGTATGACCATGCTCAAATGAGTCAATATGAGATATTGAGGTCATTTGTTTGAGTGAGTCTACTCGGGGATCAAGAAACACATAGATTGATCGAGGATGACACGGTCTATGCCTCATTGGTTAATCTAGATATCAAGGATAGAAGGAAAAGATCATACATTATCATAGTCACGGAGGTTTAGTCGGATCTCGACTTTTCTTGTTACTTGGGTAGCAGAGATGCATTGCTAGATATCACTCATTGCTTATGTGTCTAAAGCATTTCGGCGCATTGCCAACGTCATGAGAACCTATTGGGTCACACATTAAGGACATGATGCTTCGGGAGATCTGATCGGGAGCCCGAGTTGGGAACTCGAAAATCTGATCGGGAGCCCGAGTTGGGAACTCGGGAGATCTGATCGGGAGATCTGATCGGGAGCTCGAGTTGGGAACTCAGGAGACTAGTTCGGGAGCTCGAGACAGGAGCTCGGGTCAGGAGCTCAGGGACTTGGTCGGGAGTGTTGATGCAGTCTGGCCCTGATTGTTATTTTGGTGTTGACACCGATTTTAGTTTAGGTTGATGATTATGATGACTATGATTAAGTCCTGATCGAGGATTAGGCAGGGTTTGAAAAATCCTAACCTAGAGGGTTAGGTGTGTAAAATCATAGCTTGGAGGGCTAGGTGTTGGAAAGTCTTAATTCGGAAGGGTTGGGTGAAAAGTCCTAGCTTGGAGGGCTAGGTGAAAAGTCCTAACTTGGAGGGTTAGGTGCAAAGTCCCAACTTGGAGAATTAGGTGAAAAGTCCTGGCTTGGAGGGTCAGGTGCCTAACTTGGAGGGCTAGGTTGGATGAAGTTCTAACTCAGAAGGGTTGGGTGAAAAGTCCTAGCTTGGAGAGCTAGGTGAAAAGTCCTAGCTTGGAGGGGTAGGTGAAAAGTCCTAACTTGGAGGGTTAGGTGCAAATTCCCAACTTAGAGAGTTAGATGGAAAAATCCTTAGCTTGGAGGGCTAAGGTGGATGAAACCCTAGCTTGGAGGGCTGGGTTTGACTCCCTGGATCGGTCTGGTGACCGATCAGGGATATTGGCACGCTGCTCCTTCGTGGATCGGTCTGGTGACCGATCCAGCGATGTCTGATCGGTCCGGTGACCGATCAGGGAGCAAGCAGCTTCCTCACTGACTTGCTCCTGATCGGTCTGGTGACCGATCAGGGAGCGAACAGTGAGTGAGTTCTCCTCCGGATCAGACCCTGGATCGGTCCGGTGACCGATCAGGGACTTAGGATCTGATTACAGAAGTACTGTTCATATGTCCTGATCGGTCTGAGTGATCGATCAGGCTTCACTCTGATCGGTCCGGTGACCGATCAGGCTTCACTCTGATCGGTCCGGTGACCGATCAGGCTGTATTGCCATGAGAGCTGGGAATCCCAGCACAGAGGTGGATTGGTCTGGTGACCGATCCACAAGCCCTGGATCGGTCCGGTGACCGATCACTTTAATTCAAATTGCACTGTCAGACGCGATCAGAGCGTCTGATCGTATCCGATTCTCTGCGCTTCACTTCTGAATCTTGATTTACTGCTTGATATGCTGCTCTAACACTCTGATTAAACTGCAAGTGATAGGGGAGGATTCAAACACTCAAGGAGAAGTCAATGGAGGCTTTCCTTGGAGCAGGTTTGTTCGTTTTCCATCTCAGGTTGCAACGGCCGGAGCTGCAGACTGGAGCCGCTGACTGGAGCTTGACTGAGGGAGCTCAGGAAGTCCAAGGAAGGCTCAGTGGTAGCTGGCGTTGGCAGTGAGGTAGCTGGAGGCTGCAGGAGATGCTGTCACCTGATGCTGAGTGGAGAAACAAAAAGGGCGGAGAAGGCTTCGTGGAGTGTTCTGTTTTTGCGAACTGAGTTTCTTGCCTCGCCTTGAGTTCTCCACAACTTGCTTGCTGTGTTTCTGAAGTTCTCATCACCTTGAGAAAGCTACTGCATTCTTGAAGCAACCATTACTTGAGCGCTTGAAGGAGAGAACAAGAGGCTTGGAGTCCGACAGCGGGAAGACACGAGGAAGGGTTCCTTGCGTGAGATCGCCGCTGGGTGGAGCTCGGGAAAGCTTGCTGTGTTCTGGTCTTTGCTGAGTGCTTGAGTAAGATCCTTCCTATTGTTTCATTGTGCTTAAACATATATTTGTGATTGAAACGCTGTGGAGAGGTTTCTCCACCGAGAAGGAGGTTGTCTTCTATCCGGTGTTAACCGGGGCTTGATCTGCCGACGATCAAGGGATCGCCCACCTTAAGGGCATGCCAAGGAGTAGGGGCAAGTTATCCCCGAACCTTGTAAACCCTCCTTGTTAGCGATCTTGCTAGTTGTGTTTGTTTTGCTTTCGTTTCTGTTTTTAGTTTTCTGCACACTCTATTTTCTACTTTTTCTACTGTGCTACTGATATCTGAGTTGCAGAAACTTCATAAGTGTTTAAAGTCGAAGTGATTGGCTATATTCACCCCCCCTCTCTAGCCATCCGTTTCCAACAAGTGGTATCAGAGCTTGGGGCTCTGTTTACGGCTTAACATTCGAGAGTTATCAACAAGATGGTGTTGAGAGAAGACTTCTCCACCACCCGACCTCCATTCTTTGATGGCGCCGACTTTCAACATTGGAGATCAAAGATGGAATATTATTTGAAGATGGATATCCACACTTGGTTTGCGGTGAAGGAGGGATTCACCCCTCCGAAGGATGATGAAGGTAAAAAACTTGAGTCATGGAGGTGGACTGCCGAACAAACGTGAAAGAGTGAAGCCGACGCGAAGGCGGTTGTCACTCTACAATGTGGCATGAACAAAGACCAACTTATCAAAGTTGGTCCCTTCACAAGTGCAAAGGACTTGTGGAACAAACTCATTGAGCTTCACGAGGGCACCCGAGATTCAAGAATCGCAAAGAGGGACTTATTCCTCAATCAACTCCAAAATCTCTCCATGAAGGAGAATGAAACGGTAAGTGAGCTCCATAGCCGGTTCAAGGAAGTCCTCAATGGGCTTCATTCGATTGATGAAAAGGTCGAGAATCACGACCTTGTGAGGTATGTCTTGAAAGCCTTTCCAAGGAATACTTTGTGGTCATCCATGGTGGATGCCTACAAAGTTTCCAAGGATCTATCCATTGTAAAGTTAGATGATTTATTTTGTGAGATGGAATTGCATGAAATGGCTAACAAAGGCCCCAAGGAGAAGGGGATTGCCTTAGTTGCAGGGGACCGAATCAACAAGAAGAAGAAGGAGAAGAAGAAGAAGGAAGTCTCTTCATCTTCATCCTCTTCCGAATCCGAGTCCGATTCCGAGGAAGATGGCAGCGGCTCTTCTTCCTCGAGATGGCGAACTTTGTGAGAAGAATGATGAGAAGGGGTCGACGCTTCAAGAGTAGAGGTAACTCTAGTGAATCCAAACTTGATAAAATTAATGCATCTTGCTTTGAGTGTGGTAGGAAAGGGCACTTCAAGAATGAATGCCCGAAACTAAAGAAGAAGGAGGAGAAATCCAAAAAGAAAGAAGAAAAATCCAAGAAGAAGAAGAAGGCTTTGAAGGCCACTTGGGATGAGTCATCCTCAAGCTCATCCGATGAAGAGAAGGAGGAGAAGAGCACTAGGCATGTGACACTCATGGCTCTTGGAGAGGAGAGCAGTGATGAATCTTCGAGTTCCTCAAACGCGGCTTCATCATCTTCGGATGATGAAGAGGTAACTTCTCCCGAACTTGAAAAGTGTTATAGAGCAATTGCATGTTTAACTAGTATGCTTAAGAAGTCCAAAAATAAGGTTAAAGCATTACAATTAGAAATTGATCAATTGAAGGTATCTAGGGATGATGACATTGATGATTTGCATGTTGAATTGTTAGAAGATGAAATTAAATCATTGAAACATGAGATTGAAATTTTGAAATCCTCTAAGGTTGAGGAAGTAAATGATTTGCATGATAACTTGCTAGTAGAAGAGAATAAATTATTGAAGAGTGAAGTTGAGAAGCTCAAGAATATTCTTGGGAAGTTCTCAACTAGCTCTAAGACCCTAGATATGATCCTAAATGCCCAAAGGGCAGTTTACAATAGGGCCGGTATTGATTACCGACCCAAAGAACCCTCATTCGTGTCTTTGATGTCTAGGACTGATATGAGACAATCTAGGACACCCAAGACTCAAAAGAAAGTTGTCAAGGCATGGGTGCTTAAGTCATGTTTAGTTGATGCTTTAGGTCCCAAGGTTTGGGTACCTAAAACTTTTATTTTTCGAATTGTGTAGGTTATGATTGAGGGGGAGCATCTATTAACTTGGTTCGTTGATAGTGGATGCTCGAAACACATGACCGGGGATAGATCATTGTTTATCACACTTCACAAGAAAAGTAGAGGTAATGTATCATTTGGTAACAATGGTAGTCTTAAGGTCATAGGGATAGGAGACATTCAAATATTCGAATGTCTTAGAATTTCAAATGTTCTTCTAGTCAAGGGGATGAAATTTAATCTCCTAAGTGTGAGTCAATTGTGTGACACAGGTTACACAATTGACTTCCAACCAAGTCAATGTCTAGTTAGACAACATGACACCTTGGACACGGTACTAGTAGGAGCAAGAGTAGACAATATTTATCAAGTTTCATTTAAAAGTGCTACTAATGCTTTTGCTAAGTGTCTCATGTCAAGAGAAGAAGAGTCCACCCTTTAGCACCGGAGGTTAGCACATGTTAACATGAAGAACATCCGGAAGTTGGCCAACAAGGGACTAGTCCGCGGCTTACCAAGCATCAAGTATGAGAAAGATAAACTTTGTGATGTATGTCAAATGGGTAAGCAAACAAAATCTGCACATAAAGGTAAAAGCGCTGTAAGTACTTCCAATGCATTAGATTTACTTCATATGGATCTATTTGATTGTAGTATTATCATATCATTGAATGGAAGTAGATATTTCTTTGTTATCATTGATGATTTTACTAGGTATACATGGACTTACTTTTTAAAATATAAGGACCAAACCTTAGATATCTTCATTTCTTTTTGTAGAAGAGTTGAAAATGAAAAATCATCAACCATTAAGACAATTAGAAGTGATCATGGTGGTGAATTTCAAAACCAAAGGTTTTTAAAATTTTGTCAAGATAGAGATTATAAGCATGAGTTCTCTACTCCTAGAACACCACAACAAAATGGTGTTGTAGAGAGGAAGAACCGTGTTTTACAAGAGGCTGCACGAAGCATGCTCAATGAGTACTCACTACCGAGTTACTTGTGGGCTGAAGCTGTAAATACAGCTTGCTATGTGCAAAATCGGGTCCTCATTCATAGGTTTCTAGGAAAGACTCCCCATAAACTTTAGTTTGGGAAACCACCTACGGTTAAACACCTTAGGGTGTTTGGTTGTAAGGTGTTCGTTCTAAACACCAAGGATCACCTTGGAAAGTTCACGGCAAAGGCTAATGAAGGGATACTAGTCGAGTACTCGCTCGTTAGCAAAGCCTACTGAGTCTACAACAAGAAATCTAAATTAGTTGAAGAGTCTTCTGATGTA
>JAGFNQ010005355.1:72530-99416 GCA_024364735.1 Boesenbergia rotunda
ATTAGATTTACTTCATATGGATCTATTTGATTGTAGTACCATCATATCATTGAATGGAAGTAGATATTGCTTTGTTATCATTGATGATTTTACTAGGTATACATGGACTTACTTTTTAAAATATAAGGACCAAACCTTAGATATCTTCATTTCTTTTTGTAGAAGAGTTGAAAATGAAAAATCATCAACCATTAAGACAATTAGAAGTGATCATGGAGGTGAATTTCAAAACCAAAGGTTTTTAGAATTTTGTCAAGATAGAGGTTATAAGCATGAGTTCTCTACTCCTAGAACACCACAACAAAATGGTGTTGTAGAGAGGAAGAACCGTGTTTTACAAGAGGCTGCACGAAGCATGCTCAATGAGTACTCACTACCGAGTTACTTGTGGGCTGAAGCTGTAAATACAGCTTGCTATGTGCAAAATCGGGTCCTCATTCATAGGTTTCTAGGAAAGACTCCCCATAAACTTTAGTTTGGGAAACCACCTACGGTTAAACACCTTAGGGTGTTTGGTTGTAAGGTGTTCGTTCTAAACACCAAGGATCACCTTGGAAAGTTCACGGCAAAGGCTAATGAAGGGATACTAGTCGAGTACTCGCTCGTTAGCAAAGCCTACTGAGTCTACAACAAGAAATCTAAATTAGTTGAAGAGTCTTCTGATGTGGTTTTTGAAGAAATTCCAAAATCAAATGACCAATCAAAAAATGTAGAAGGAGTTCAACTTGAACTTAGGAGACTAAGTTTGAATGAAACTCCAAGTGTTGTTGATGGTGATGAGTCTGATGACGGTGAACCTAGACAACCCATTGATCAGCCGGATCTTGAGGCTGGACTTGTGTCTAGTGAACCCGTTCAAGAAGCACCACCAACTCCTAGGCAAAGTAGATTATCCTCTAGTCATCCCCAAGACCAAATTGTTGGAGACATCCATCATGGGGTTAGAACTAGATCATTCTTCCGGAATGATGCTAATGAAGTTGCCTTAATTTCCGAAATTGAACCTAGGAAAATTGATGAAGCATTAAATGATCCCGATTGGATCATTGCAATGCAAGATGAACTAGGTCAATTCGAAAGGAGTCAAGTTTGGGACTTAGTCCCTAGACCTAAGAAGACCTCCATTATTGGAACCAAATGGGTCTTCAAGAACAAATTGAACCATAAGGGAGAAATCATTAGAAACAAGGCACGCTTAGTAGCCAAGGGCTACAGTCAAGTTGAAGGCCTTGATTATGATGAGGCCTATGCTCCTGTGGCACGATTAGAATCCATCCGATTGATGCTTGCATTTGTAGCACATCGTGGCTTCTAGCTATACCAAATGGATGTCAAATCGGCCTTTCTAAATGGTTTGATTAGAGAAGAGGTCTATGTCGAACAACCTCCGGGGTTTGAGAGTACCAAATTTCCAAACCACGTGTTCAAGCTCAAAAAGGTACTTTATAGCCTTAAACAAGCACCCCGAGCTTGGTATGAGCGGTTGTCGACATTCCTAATTGAGAAGGGCTTCGTTAGAGGCCAAATAGACCCTACACTATTTCTATGAAGAGATGGTGACGATATTTTTTAGCCCAAGTATATGTCGATGACATAATTTGTGGCTCAAACAATAAGGGCTATTTGAATGAGTTTATTGGACACATGGAAAATGAATTTGAGATGAGTCTAGTGGGAGAGTTGACTTTCTTCCTTGGACTCGAAATCAAGCAAACTCGTGATGGGATCCATGTGCACCAATCGAAATACACACAAGAAATGCTTCAAAAATTCAATATGAGTGATTCAAAAGAGGAAACCACTCCCATGGCTACAAACACAAGATTAGACAATGATGAGAGTGGTAAACCCGTTGATTTTACTCAATATCGAAGCATGATAGGCAGTTTGCTATACCTTACATCTAGTCGACCTGGTATACTATTTGCTGTGGGTATGTGCGCTAGGTATCAGGTTTGTGCCAAGGAATTTCACCTAATCGCTGTTAAGCGAATTTTGAGATATCTCAAAGGCACAATTGGAGTCGGTCTATGGTACCCCCGTACCGAATCATTTGATTTAATTGGCTATACGGATTCCGACTACGCTGGATGTAAGTTGGACCGGAAAAGCACAAGTGGGGGTTGCCAATTCTTAGGTTCGTCCTTAGTAAGTTGGTCAAGTCGAAAGCAACATTGTGTTGCTCTCTCCACGACCGAGGCAGAATATATCGCCATGGGAGAGAGTGTATCTCAATTGTTGTGAATGATACATACTTTAGAGGACTATGGATTGAGTTACAAGGGTGTGCAAGTGTTATGTGATAACATAAGCACAATTAACTTAACCAAGAATCCAGTCCATCATTTTAGGACCAAACATATTGAGGTGCGTCACCACTTCATTAGGGATCATGTAGCTAGGGGAGATATTGTACTCTCTCATGTAGAGTCCAAATCAAACCTAGCTGATATTTTCACTAAACCACTCCCCGAAAATGAATTTAGTTTCCTAAGACGGGAGTTGGGAATGTGTCGTGCTTTATGAATTTCAAATTGCATTCAAACCTTTCATGATTATTTCGAAATTGTTGGGAAACAATTGGGTAACTTTGGGAACATCTCACACAAACTATAAGGTTTACCAAAACGTTTTTGTTTGCTAGATATGGGGTGAGATGTTATGATCAACTAAATTTCTCAAAATGTCAATGCATCCCTTGAGAAATTAAGTTGACGAGATAATAATCACTGTGGTGACCAAGTATGGGGAAAACCATTGCATAACATATGTGTATATGACTCCATGATCATACTTGGACATTCCAATCAAGGAAACTTGATTGGAACACTGAATTTGCTTGAATGATTGTTGATTGAGTTTGACTCCATTTGAGTGGAGCAAAGTGATTATTGAATCTATAAGGACTCTTGATCCTTGTTCAGGGATCAATTTTAGTCATGAGATCATGTCCAAGTTCGATAAACTTTATCAGATCTCGTTGGAAAGTTTCAGAAAATCTGAAATTGAATATTTCAGATCGAATCTGGGAATATCAGGAGCCCTGATCGGTCACCGGACCGATCATGCATAAGGCTGATCGGTCCCCAGACCGATCTGGCTTCCTCTTGCATTGATCGGTCCACAGACCGGTCAGAGGGGCATCAGTGACTTTACGAAATTCTGATCAACCTTACTGAGCCAGCCTGGATCGGTCCCCGGACTGATCTGGCACCCTGCTGGGACCGGTCCACAAACCGATCAGGGGCCTCACAGTAAGCCTCCCGAGCCTACTGATCTCTCCCTGATCGATCAACCAATCGATCAGGAGCATGCCTGATCGGTCACCCGACCGATCAGGATTGGTTCAGTCCGATCAGGCTATAGCCTGATCGGTCTGGGCGCTATCAGATCGAACGGTGATCCGTTCAATCGCATTAAATTACGGTTGGTGGACCGATCCACCAACCGATTAACTTCGCGAAAAACCTCTCCTTGCCAACCCTAGCGCTGAAACCTCTCCCTTGCGCCTCTTCATTCTGAGCGAGAGTGTTCCTGCGTCTCCCTCCTCCTCGCGCGTGCGAGTTCTTGCGAAGGCTTCTACGGGCGTTTCCTTGCTCTCTGCAAGTTCTCTTGTGCTCGAAGTCTTCTGCGTCTCTGTCTTGCGCCGCGAGCTTCTCCCGCGTAACTTCTTCTTCCAGTTTTGCGATCCTTTCAAACCAACTTCAATTGCACCAAAGTAAGTTTTTGATTTAGTTTTCATTATGAATCAGTCTATGGATTATACATATGAAGCTAATCATGTTTTGGTGTTCGTGCCGTGATCTTCTTGTGTTGGCCGTGACCTTCTCTTTTCAATATCTTACCTTGGATCAAATCTCTTATCTTATGATCAACTCCATCTTATATTCACTCTATGATTGTCACGTTATGATCAAATCTCTGTTCCTTGATCCAACTGTGTCTTGATCACATTCTCTGATTGGGTCTTTCCTTGTATGATCAACTCTTGACTTTGTGTGATTCAACCTACATTCGTATCAACCTTGCTCAATTGATTCAAACCATGTATGATCAATTCCTGATTAAATCCTGTGTCTTGATCATTTCAATTCTCTAGAAAATCTTCTAAAGGGAAAGAAGTTGTTGAGGGCAGCTCGAGGGGGAAAGCCCCCTCTTCACCTGCGCCCTCCAGAAGGCCTCAGCCTTCTTCGAGCTCCCGATTCCCAAATGCGGCTTGTGAACAGGCCTTCCAGTCAAGGACTTTCAAAATGCTACCCTGCCGATCAATAGATGTCCCCTTCCTGACTGAGTATTGTCCATCGGTCATGGAGATAGTCCTGCATTACAACCTTGGTTTTCTCCTCTCTCTGGAAAGAACTATCAATTATGACCTCGTCTCTGAATTCTATAACAATCTTCAGCACGGACCTCAAGGAGGCTTCGAGTTCACCACTCGAGTCGCCAAGAAGAACCTTGACTTTTCTTACGAGATCTTGGCAGAGTATTTGGGTGGTCGTCGATCACCAAACATGTATTCGATCTACCCTGAGCTTCCCAATCCGTTATTGGCACCGTTTGCAGATGTCACTCCAGATGGTATCCATCAGTACTTCTTCGGTCTTCCTCATCCCGACGGACTTGATGAATTGGGCCCTGACTTTCCTACCTTTGCTGCACTGCGTCTTTCTCCCACTAGCTACATATTATTCAAGATTATCACAAATTGTATTCTCCCAATCACCTCCAAACCTTTAACTGAGATTCGACCCTATCACTGTCTGATGCTCTACGGCATGCACCGCTGATTGGACTTCGATATCATGGAGAGCATCTTCCAGTCCATTCTATCTTATCGAGAGCCCAGCCGCCGCACGGTCTACATGCCTTTTGGTCACGTCATCACCGACTGGCTCATGTCAGTAGGTGTTGATGTCACCAAGGGTCGGACGATGCCTATGGTCCGACAGGATTGCAGACTTGGCTGGCGAGCATTCGCCAAGTCCGGCATCATTGTTCGGGAGCACGATCGGGCGTTGGTTTGGAAAGATGGTAGTGTTCTTGGTGAGTTACCGAGGGGAGGTCCACAGGTTTAGGCGCCAGCCGCTGGTGCTGCTGCTGATGATGACGACTACGACGAGCCAGATCCAGATCTGCGTTGGCAGATCTCAGAGTTGGATCAGACGCTACAGGAGTTTATTCAGTTAGGGGCGACAGATCACGAGGAGTTTCGGTCAGGCATGGTATGATGAGTGGCGCAGCATACATGGTATGATCCGACTGACCAGGATCGAGACCGAGGTCTCGGGGACCCGTACCCTCCAGCAGACATGGTATGATGAGTGGCGCAGCCACACATTTCCAGGAGTGCACCTTCATCGAGTACTGCACTAGGGTCCTTTGCTCCTACTGATGCCACGATGGATGATCTCGTGCACGATGACGATCCCCCCGCTGATAGTTGAGTTTGGTTGTCCATTGTCTCTCCTGGTGATATGTGTATTTGACTACTCAGTTGTGTGACGTTTAGCTGAATGCCCCTTGACTTGCCTATTGTGGCCTTATGCCACACGTATTTTGACTGTGATGCATGTGTATTACATCTTGTGTTTTATCTGGATATTTCATGAATTGCCATGTCTGCCCTTGCTGCGTTTTTATCCTACTTTAGTATGCTTCTTGTTGATGCTATGATGACTACTATTTGCATACTTGCTACATTGCCATGATTATGCTTTTGATGTCATGTCCACTTGATGTATATGACCGTTATGACATGTTATAGATTCATATGATGTATGTGATGGTTTCATCTTGATCTATCTTTTCCACATGATATCATATGCTTCGAAAATAATTCCATCGAATCTTTGTTGTTCTGGGATACTCCTAGGGTTGAGGGGGAGTTTGTTTTAAACTTAACAGCCCCTTTTCGGTGTTCGACAAAGGGGGAGAGTGTGGATTGGTTAAGTTTAGGATGATCATGTTGTAGGGGGAGGATCTGGATTCCCCTATGATTCTAAATTTGAAAAACTTGATTGAGAATCCCTAAACTTAAAATCGGGTTGTCAAACAACAAAAACGGGGAGATTGTTGATGCAGTCTGGCCCTGATTGTTGTTTTAGTGTTGACACCGATTTTAGTTTAGGTTAATGATTATGATGACTATGATTAAGTCCTGATCGAGGATTAGGCAGGGTTTGGAAAATCCTAACATGGAGGGTTAGGTGTGTAAAATCCTAGCTTGGAGGGTTAGGTGTTGGAAAGTCCTAATTCGGAAGGGTTGGGTGAAAAGTCCTAGCTTGGAGGGCTAGGTGAAAAGTCCTAACTTGGAGGGTTAGGTGCAAAGTCCCAACTTGGAGAATTAGGTGAAAAGTCCTGGCTTGGAGAGTCAGGTGCCTAGCTTGGAGGGCTAGGTTGGATGAAGTTCTAACTCGGAAGGGTTGGGTGAAAAGTCCTAGCTTGGAGGGCTAGGTGAAAAGTCCTAGCTTGGAGGACTAGGTGAAAAGTCCTAACTTGGAGGGTTAGGTGCAAATTCCCAACTTGGAGAGTTAGATGGAAAAATCCTTAGCTTGGAGGGCTAAGGTGGATGAAACCCTAGCTTGGAGGGCTGGGTTTGACTCCCTGGATCGGTCTGGTGACCGATCAGGGATATTGGCACGCTGCTCCTTCGTGGATCGGTCTGGTGACCGATCCAGCGATGTCTGATCGGTCCGGTGACCGATCAGGGAGCAAGCAGCTTCCTCACTGACTTGCTCCTGATCGGTCTGGTGACCGATCAGGGAGCAAACAGTGAGTGAGTTCTCCTCCAGATCAGACCCTGGATCGGTCCGGTGACCGATCAGGGACTTAGGATCTGATTACAGAATTACTGTTCATATGTCCTGATCGGTCTGAGTGATCGATCAGGCTTCACTCTGATCGGTCTGGTGACCGATCAGGCTTCACTCTGATCGGTCCGGTGACCGATCAGGCTGTGTTGCCGTGAGAGCTGGGAATCCCAGCACAGAGGTGGATCGGTCTAGTGACCGATCCACAAGCCCTGGATCGGTCCGATGACCGATCACTTTAATTCAAATTGCACTGTCAGACGCGATCAGAGCGTCTGATCATATCCGATTCTCTGTGCTTCACTTCTGAATCTTGATTTACTGCTAGATATGCTGCTCTAACACTCTGATTAAGCTGCAGGTGACAGGAGAAGATTCAAACACTCAAGGAGAAGTCAATGGAGGCTTTCCTTGGAGCAGGTTTGTCCGTTTTCCATCTCAGGTTGCAACGGCCGGAGTTGCAGACTGGAGCCGCTGACTGGAGCTTGACTGAGGGAGCTCAGGAAGTCTAGGGAAGGCTCAGTGGTAGCTGGCGTTGGCTGTGAGGTAGCTGGAGGTTGCAGGAGATGCTATCACCTGATGCTGAGTGGAGAAACAAAAAAGGGCGGAGAAGGCTTCGTGGAGTGTTCTGTTTTTGCGAACTGAGTTTCTTGTCGCGCCTTGAGTTCTCCACAACTTGCTTGCTGTGTTTCTGAAGTTCTCATCACCTTGAGCAAGCTACTGCATTCTTGAAGCAACCATTACTTGAGTGCTTGAAGGAGAGAACAAGAGGCTTGGAGTCCGACAACGGGAAGACACGAGGAAGGGTTCCTTGCGTGAGATCGCCGTTGGGTGGAGCTCGGGAAAGCTTGCTGTGTTCTGGTCTTTGCTGAGTGCTTGAGTAAGATCCTTCCTATTGTTTCATTGTTCTTAAACATATATTTGTGATTGAAACGCTGTGGAGAGGTTTCTCCACTGAGAAGGAGGTTGTCTTCTATCCGGTGTTAATCGGGGCTTGATCTGCCGACAATCAAGGGATCGCCCACCTTAAGGGCACGCCAAGGAGTAGGGGCAAGTTATCCCCGAACCTTGTAAACCCTCCTTGTTAGCAATCTTGCTAGTTGTGTTTGTTTTGCTTTCGCTTCTGTTTTTAGTTTTCTGCACACTCTGTTTTCTACTCTTTCCGCTGTGCTACTGATATCTGAGTTGCAGAAACTTCATAAGTGTTTAAAGTTGAAGTGATTGACTATATTCACCCCCTCTCTAGCCATCCGTTTCCAACAGGGAGCTCGGCGCTCGGCATACTGGGTCGGGAGTGATGGTGCCCAATACTAGTGTCACGATGAGCACTCAAATTTAGATATTTATAAAACAGAAAACCCTTTGGCTAGTAAAGTTAAAATGTAGTAGAGGGACCTCAGGTCGTATTTTTCCAAGGACTAGTTAAATGAATGTTTAACTCGAGCTTGCAAGTTTATTTGTCGTTTGATGTTTTGGAGTTTTCTAATAAAATGGGGGGGGGGGTTTGGCGATAAAAAAAGAGCAATATGAAATAGAATGAACTTAGCTAAAGCATGGAATGAAATTGGAAGTTGCAAGAACTACTCTTAACCCATTGAAAGGAACTAAGCAATTCAACTTTAACAACTGAATTGAAATCAAAGAACTAATTGCAGGAAATGAATTTGCAAGCTAATGAGAACTAAATCAAAACATTGTTGAATAACCTTGACTTGAAATGAAGTTAGAACAAACTAAGCAATGTGAAGAAACAAGTGCTTGGAACAAAAACTATCCTAGATTAAAACATCAAATCAGTTTATATCCAAAACTTCCCTTCGCCGTCACACGAAGGTTGAGTTAGAAACCCTCTAAACTAAAAAACCATCGAAGGAGAACTCCCTGGATCAGTTGCTGCGAAATGGCCTTCCTGATCGGTCAGCTGACCGATCAGGAACTATACTAATCGGACTGGAGACCGATCAGTAGACCCTCTGTCCGATCACCAGCACCAATCAGTGACTGAAAGCTCCAACGATCTCTTCCTTCCTCGATTAGATGAGTGTCGATCTCGCTCAAACATCCTCAGATAACTTCAGAGAACCCCTCTAAAGCTCTGATTGCGTCGATCGATGAAGACAACAACAATCGAATGGAATCAACAGTGGGAACAGGACTCCAGCGAAACCCTCAACCGAACCCACTTTCAGCGACAAAATCGAATGCAACTTAATCGGAAAATTTTCTCCGTTGATCTGAAAACTTGAAGACAACCTTGATCTTGATGTTGGTCGCGCGATCTGAGAAGAACTAATGAAGAACTGCTGAAGAACAGATGAAGAACAGGAAAGAAAACTAAGCTACTGTGATGAAGACTCAGCGACACGCGACGACTCGATCTAGGGAAGAAGAAGCAGTTATATTGGTTAGCATTGAACGACTGAGATTGTTTTTGCTCCATCCAATGGCTGGATCTCTTCAGATCTAAACCAAACCCTCCAGATCTTGATCTGTGGTCCTGATCTACCCGTCCTTATCTCGGATCAACCAGATCTGTGGCCGATGGCCCAAATCTTCCCTTCTCTTGCTTGGATGGTTGAGACTCCTTTAAGCTTGATCCGACGGTCAGATGTGCTCCGATTGGGTTCAAACTTTCAGATCTTGATCTAGGGTCATGATTATCTTATCCTGAACTTGGATTGATCAAAAACTCACAAATGGCTCAGATCTAATCGTTCTCTTGAATGGACGGCCCATATTAATCTGATGCTTGATCACCTTGATCCGGATCCAATTTTGACTCAAATCTGACTCAATCTGATCTAGGTCTATGATCATTTGAAGCCTACAAAATTAGATTCACATTTTAGTGTCAAAATATCTCAAATATACAAAGATTTAAATAAAAAGCTAAAATAGAGACAATTCATGAAACCTAATATAAATGCAAACTTAAGCATATAAAAGTGGATTAAACATGGATTTGAGAGCCTAAATTTATCAACAAAATGGTAGTTATCAACTCCCCCACACTTACTCTTGGGCGTCTCGCACAAGCCAACTAGTAAACTAAGATGTATCCCCCTAGATTATTCTCAATCATAGTTAGAAGCAATTGAAAGGAAATTACCTAGGGTTGTCAATTCTCAAAAATATAAACTCAATGGACTAGTATCTTGTCCTTAAATCAACAACTTAGCAAACTTCATCCTTCATGACTCATTGAGATGAATTTCACAAAAAACCTTGCAAAGGAAACTTTAAAGTGGTTCTCTTCCTAAGTTCTAAGTTCTTGATGGAAATGGAGCTCTGTCCAACACAACCATGGTTCTTGGACTACCATAGGCTTGTTTTTTATCTACTCTCCACCATCATTCTTGATTTGGATCCACACCGATAAAAGCTTATTCAAACAAGTTTAGAAGATATATGAAATGATAGAAATGAGATAGAAGTTTTATGAACTTTTATGCTAAAGATTCATGATAATGAAAGTAAAGAAATGTGATATGACAAGGAAATATGGAAAAGAAATATAGCATGGTAAGAAAATATGAAAAAAGTAAAGAAATATGGAATGATAAGGAAATATGGAAAAAGTAGAGTAAATGGAAGACTTGGACACTCAAAAATGTTTCTTATGCACTTTGACCCTTTGATGGTGTCTTCTAGTGAAATCAGAGTTGTGGTGGAGTAGGGAGCAAACCATGACTCTTTGATGACTGAATTTGGTGTGCCAGCATTTTCTGATCGGTCACTGGACCGATCAACCTCTGCCTGATCGGATTGGTAACCGGTCTGTGACACTCCTGATCGGTCTGAAGACCGATCAGGTGATGATCAGTAGCTGAAATTGCAGACTTCCTGAACTGTTTCTGCCGAGACTTTTCTTCTCTTCAATCAATACTACATTTGAAATCAAACTAACTCCTTGTTCTCATCTTCACATTCAGAAAACTCATCCAACACTTCATATTTTTCTCTTTTCTTTTCTTTCCTTTCCTTTTCTTTTCTTTTCTTTCTCTTCTATTTTTTTTTTCAGCTGCTCTGTTTTTTTATATCTGCAGCTCAGTTTTTTTTCCAATGATTCAGCTACTCCACAGCTTCACTTCTTCACAACTTGGAGTTTTTCATGATAATAGAGAACTAAGTGCTCCACTTGTACACTTTTAGCTCTTGCAACCCACTTGGCACACACTACACTTGTTGATACAAAAAAATTTTCTTCTTGTTTTTTCCTGCCAACTGCCCCTATAACTTTGAAACATCCAATAATAAGAAGAAAATTATATGCTCCACTTTTCTTTTCCTCTTGCAACCCAAACTTGATACAAAAATCCTTCAAATTGGTAACTTTTTCTTGTAGGTTGTCAATGCTTGGTTGTCCTCAATTTTTGATAGAATGCTTGCACCCTCCCCCACACTTAAACTTTTGTCCGTCTCGGGCAAAATAACATCAAGAAACATTAAAGTACCCAAGTCCAATGAAAAAGATTATGATGAACATGAAAATTGGGGAAGTAAAATGGATTATAGAGAAACAAAATTGCAACAATGATATGAGGAAGGAAACAAGATGATTCACCTCTATAAATGTGGTCCAATCATAGAAATATAGCTTTGAAAGAACCTAAGTAAGTTCTAGAGTACAATCATATGTGTGTATCTCACAAATAAGGCTAATCCTCACTAGGTAAAAAGAATTTATCTCAAGTCATCAATCTAGAGTCCATAACTAAGTAGTACTCAAGCATCCAAGAATTTTCATCCATTGGCTCAAATCCTAAGTGGTAACAACCAAATTTAATTTGCTTTCAAGGGACTCTAAATGATATAAAAAAATCTAGATGGATACATTTATTCCTTGTCATACAAGAAATAAAATGCCAAAATGACTAACATGGTATCTACAATGACTTTTTATTCTCTCGAAACTAACCAAGCATTTATTAGTAAGAACTCATTTTAAAAGAAGATTTTACTTCTTGAAAACATAAAAATGAAACACGCAATGAAATAAAATGCAAGAAGGAACAAACTCCCCTTTATTTCTGGCGGTCGGAGTTGATCAAGGAATAACCTCCATTGCGATAGTAGAGGAGTATGGGTGGTCGAGAGAGCATTCTTCATGTGATCAATGTCATGGTGCATTGCTCCCCCACACTTAAACTTTTCATAAATGTGTTCCGGTGGACGGAGACGATTAAGGTACAAGATCCATTTAAGAGGTGGAGTGCTACGAATCAAAGCAAGATCAACTTCTCCCTCTTGATGCTTTTCGGAAGTCCTTCCAGGAGGTTGAAGTCTGTTTAGATGGAGCACCCACTCCAGAAGCCTACGTGACCCTGCAAAACTATGCAATACCTCCCTCACGCATGCAGGGTAAGAAAGAAATGAGATACCATCAGTCTTTATATAAAATGTATCCAAAAATGTATCACATCCAATAAAATCTATCTTAGGTACCTCCATGAGTTTTTCACAATTATTATCCACATATGATTCATCAAGACTTGCATCATAGCCAATGAAATCAATCTGGGGTACCTCTATGAATTTTTCTAAACAATCAGCCTCAGTCTCTACATAGAGTGTATCAAGTAATGAATCATAACCAACAAAATCAACCCTAGGTACCTCTATTAGATTTTCACAATCAATCTAAGCATAGGATGTATCAAGAATTTCTTCACATTCAACAAATTCAATTTGAGGCACCTTTATGAGTTATTCACAATCAATTTCTACAGAAGATATGTCAATAAATTCATCACAATGAACAAAATCAACCCTAGGTTCCTCCATGAATTTTTCACAAGCAGCCTCCATATAAGATGTACTAAGACATGCATCACAACCAATAAAATCAATAATAGGTACCTCCATGAGTTTTTCACAAACATCATCTACACAAGATGTATCAAGAAATGTATCACAACCAACAAATCAATCCTAGGTACCTCAATGAGTTCTTCTAAATAAATAGGAGAAATGCTTACCTGATCATGTTGAAGATTACCTGGAGGTTCTACAAGAGTAGATGTAACTATGACCTCCTCCTGGTCATGTAAAGGTTCCACTTCAATTTCAGGTTCTGGTGGACATTCAACTAAGAAAGGTGATTCTTGGGTTCTTGCTTCCACCATGCAAGTCCCTACACTTTCTGGCTTATCCTCTGAATCTTCTAATGTATCAGTCAAAGTTGGTGGTCCCTGGGGCTCAGTGCAATCCCCTACACCTGTAGAATTATCCCCAATGCATGCTTCCTCAGTAATATCTGCAACAACCATATTAGAAAAATTAGGACCAACATCAACTATATCATCACAAAATAAAAGATGAGAAAGGTCACAAAATAAGAGACTAGAAAGGTCCTGTAGAGCTTCAGAATCAAATTCAAGGATGTCACAAGCTTTACTATCAATCTCCTCCACTGCCTTTATAGATAATGGCTGCCCAATAGGTATGGGTGGTCCCTGAGGCTCAGTGCAATCCCCTACACTCTCACACCTATCCTCCGAATCTCCTGACATCTCGATTAATATAGGCGATCCCTGGGGCTCAGTACAATCCCCTACACCTAAAAATTCATCTCCAACTGGAAGTGAATCAGATACAACCTCCAATTCAGCTGCCTCTGTAGCAAATGACTCCTCAGCCTCCTCTGAGCTTAAACATCCTCTATGAATATCAAATGAAACTCTATCATCAAATAACTCTGCCTCAACAACCTCATCTGAAAAACCCATGCTAATGGTAGAAAAATCCTCTCTGAGGTACTGTGGAAATGGTAAAGAGGCTTTTGGTTCCTCCTCTTGAGCTGAAGATTCTGGAAATGAACTCTGATCAGGAATTTCAGGAGGCATAGCTGCTGTAGATGCCCTGATTTTGCTGATTTCTTCTTCTTCTTCCACCAAAATTGCAAGATCAATTGAAGAAGGTCTTAGGCTCGCACTAGGGTAACTAACAACTGATGCAAAATCATTTTCGGGGCTGTTTTGAGTGGGGAAATAAAATGTTGGATTTTTTTTTTGAAAAATCGGCATTTGGAGTGTTTAAACTTAAACAACCTCTTCATTCCTCAAAGTTAGTTCATAATCATACCCCTTAAGATTAAGAGTAGCTTGAGAAGGTATTTGTCCTGATCCTTGGGCTTGCATTTGTTCCATTCCTCTAACCATTTGCTCAAGGCGTCTTTCAATGTCTTTAAGAGTAGAATCATACTCTTGTTGTTGTACACTTTTCTGTTGTATGATTTGTTCCATAATTTCCCCAAGCCTTTGTTGTTGAGCCTCAAGCTCACTGGAATCCTCAAAATCTCTTTGATTGATATAGGACTCCTGTTGAACTTGAAATGTAGTATCAGGTTGCTCAAAATCATAAGTAGGCTGTGAATTCTGAAATTGAAATTGTTGGGGCTGATCAAATTATTGATTCGACTGTGAAAATTGCTGAAAATTGGGCTGGAAGCTTGGTTGGAATTGCTGAGAATTGTAGCTCTGAAAATTCTGAGTTTGAGGTTGAAATTGTTGTGGTGACTGATTGAAAGGTTGGTTTTGCTGAAAATTCGAATAGGGCTGCTGAAATGCTTGAGAATGCTGCTGGAAACTCTGAATAGGCTGCTGACATTATTGGAAAGGCTGAAATTGTGGCTGCCCTTGCTGAAATTGATACTTTAGTTGCTGAAAATTTGAATGGGGCTGAGATGGTTGAAAATTCTGCTGAACATTTTGGAATTGAGAATATGGCTGCTGAAAACTTTGACAAGGCTGCTGAAAATTCTGAAAATACTGATACTCTGCCATGGAACTGCTTGAATGAGTAGAAAAATTTCCAATAGCTTCTCAAACTCTCCAGATCACCACCTGCAGTCCTGGCCACAAACAAACAAAAATGGCAGTCAATGTATACAAAAAGATAAAGCAAATGAGAATAGAATCAAAGAATATAAATATTAAACACAAGCTCAAATTAAACAAACTCAACTAGTGATTCCCTGGCAACGGCGCCAAAAATTTGATGGTGCCCAATACTAGTGTCACGATGACCACTCAAATTTAGATATTTATAAAACTGAAAACCTTTTGGCTAACAAAGTTAAAATGTAGTAGAGGGGCCTCAGGTCGTATTTTTCCAAGGACTAATCAAATGAATGTTTAACTCGAGCTTGCAAGTTTATTTGTCGTTTGATGTTTTGGGGTTTTCTAATAAAATGGGGGGTTTTTGGCGATAAGAAAAGAGCAATATGAAATAGAATGAACTTAGCTAAATCATGGAATGAAATTGGAAGTTGCAAGAACTACTCTTAACCTATTGAAAGGAACTAAGCAATTCGACTTTAACAACTGAATTGAAATCAAAGAACTAATTGCAGGGAATAAATTGCAGGAAATGAATTTGTAAGCTAATGAGAACTAAATCAAAACATTGTTGAATAACCTTGACTTGAAATGACGTTAGAACAAACTAAGCAATGTGAAGAAATAAGTGCTTGGAACAAAAACTATCCTAGATTAAAACATCAAATCAGTTTATATCCAAAACTTCCCTTCGCCGTCACATGAAGGTTGAGTTAGAAACCCTCTAAACTCAAAAACCATTTGAAGGAGAACTCCCTGGATCAGTTGCTGCGAAATGACCTTCCTGATCGGTCAACCGACCGATCAGGAACTATACTGATCGGACTGGAGACTTATCAGTAGACCCTCTGTCTGATCACCATCACCAATCAGTGATTGAAAGCTCCAACGATCTCTTCCTTCCTCGATTAGATGAGTGTCGATCTCGCTCAAACATCCTCAGATAACTTCAGAGAACCCCTCTAAAGCTTTGATTGCATCGATCGATGAAGACAACAATAATAGAATGGAATCAACAGTGGGAACATGACTCTAGCGAAACCCTTAACCGAACCCACTATCAGCGACAAAATCGAATGCAACTTAATCGGAAAATCTTCTCCGTTGATCTGAAAACTTGAAGACAACCTTGATCTTGATGTTGGTCGCCCGATCTAAGAAGAACTGATGAAGAACAGATGAAGAACAGGAAAGAAAACTAAGCTACTGCGATGAAGACTCGGCGACACGCGACGACTCGATCTGGGGAAGAAGAAGCAGTTATATTGGTTAGCATTGAACGACTGAGATTGTTTTTGTTCCATCCAACGACTGGATCTCTTCAGATCTGAACCAAAACCCTTCAGATCTTCATCTGTGATCCTGATCTACCCGTCCTTAGCTCGGATCAACCAGATCTGTGGCCGATGGCCCAGATCATCCCTTCTCTTGCTTTGATGGTTGAGACTCCTTTAAGCTTGATCCGACGGTCAGATGTGCTCCGATTGGGTTCAAACTTTCAGATCTTGATCTAGGGTCATGATTACCCTATCCTGAACTTGGATTGATCAGAAACTCACAAATGGCTCAGATCTAGCCGTTCTCTTGAATGGACGACCCATATTAATCCGATGCTTGATCACCTTGATCCGGATCCAATTCTGGCTCAAGTCTGACCCAATTTGATCTAGGTCCATGATCATTTGAAGTCTATAAAATTAGATTCACATTTTAGTGCCAAAATATCTTAAATATACAAAGATTTGAATCAAAAGCCAAAATAGAGACAATTCATGAAACCTAATGTAAATGCAAACTTAAGCATATAAAAGTGGATCAAAACATGGATTTGAGAGCCTAAATTTATCAACAAAATGGTAGTTATCAGGGAGCTCGGCAGACTGGGTCGAGAGCTCGGTGACTTGCTCGGCAGACTTGGTTGGGAGACCTGGTCGGAAGCTCGAGAGGCCCGTTCGGAATTGTAGGGGAAATTCATGAAAGTATTTAATGAAGGAAAGAGAAAAGTCTCTCTTCATTGGATGAAGAGAAGGTGAAGAGTCACATGCAAAGATGTGCTCTTTATTAGCTTTAATGAAGGGAAGTCAAAGAGACAAAAGACTCTTCATATTCATGGGATGAGTATAAAAGAGAGTCTAGTCATTTTAAATGACAAGTGAGAGCTTTCCCTTCTTCCCTTCCTCTCTTCTTCTTCTTCTCCCTCTTGGTCGAAACCCTTGTGGGTTCTTGGTTGTCTTGTGAACTACCTCAAGTTGCTAGCACAACTAAGGTAGTTCTTCCCCAAGTTAAGAGATCGTGTTCATGTGGATACGAATAGAGGCACGGACACTTGAACGTGCAAGAGATCCGACGCATCTTGGACGAGCGGGATAAGCGAAAGGGCACGCTCCAAAGGTATACACTGTAGATAGATCTATTAGATAGATGAACTTCGTACGAGTTTTTCTTTCGCATGGATCACTCGAGGGATCTTGTTTCCACTACGTTTTGTGTTTTGGTGCCGGGAGATCCCAACAACCCAGTCCTAGGAAGCTTGTTTACTACAAGTACTCTTCCTCTGAGTCTTTAGGGTGTGGTTCAGACCAAAAGATCGTTATCTAATAATTTCAAAAAATAATTGCTAGAAATTTTTTTTTCGAAAAATACTTGTTAGAAAGTTTTCTTTTGACTTAGACTCCCCCTAAATTTGACACATCCAAGGAGTCCTTGTAGATCATGAAGAAGATTTTCTCTGTGTCTTGAGGGTTTATCAAAATTAAAGGAACAGTTTTGAATGACATGTTGAGTATGATAATTTTTAAGGAGATAATTTTTGAAAACACAATTTGGAATGATAGTAAATTTTTAAAGCACAGTTTTCGAAAAACATTTTGATATGATGATAATTTTTCAAAGAGATAGTAATATAACAAAGTTTTTGAACCAATTTTTGAAAACCTTATTTTGAGATGATAATACATTTTTAAAGCATAAGGGTTTTGAAAAATAAATTTTTTTGAAAGAATAACAACACTCCCCCTGTACCCGACACCGTTTTGACTTTATCAAAGTACCTTAAGGGACTTTAGAGTTGACCTAAAAGGCTTGTGTCTAATTGTGTAGGTCAAACAAATTTTTGAAAAAGATATAATTTTGAAAACGTATAATATATAAGCACTCAGACAAGCATGAAATCCATAAAAATATTATTATGTTAAAAAAATTATTTTAAAAATAGATTTTTATGAAAATATCCAAAGACTTTTGGAAAATATTTTTGAAAAGTATTTTTCAATTTATTAGTCCTTAACATCTCACCCATTTTAGATGTCTCAGTACAAGCAAGCATGATTGTCTTATGGGTGTATTGTGAGATGCTTGAATAATTTTTCTTTGAATTTAAATCTAAGATTTAATTAAAACTTGTGTTAGATTCATATTTATCAAACAGTAAATTGAATTTGAGTTTCGATAATTGGCTTCCAGGTCTTGGCGAGGCACAGAGACCTTCTTTGGCCGTAGTCTTATTGGTGCAACAACTCTTTCCTTGACAAAGTCTTTTATCAAAAGTTCATTTTCAAATTACTTCTTGAAAAATTTTGCTCTAACTAGCTTAGGTTTTGGATCGGTAGCTTCGGCTAGTTCCACTAGACTAAACAGACCAAGTAGGGTACACCTTACCTTACATGGCCTTATTAGAAGGGCTTCCCTAACGTACTATCATCTCACCTCCACCTAATACTAGGTGGTTCAAGTTTTAATTAGTCTTTTTCCTATAACCGTTCTAAATCATGCATAAGATTAAATATGAATGATATGGCAGATATATAAAAAATAACGAATGCATGAGCATGACAGTTATGCATGAGTCAAACAATTCAAAACATTTTGCTTAAGTTTTTAATATTGTATCAAATTTTTGATGTGATACATATCATGTAAACCCCCGAATATGTCAACCCACTTTGACATATTTAATTTTATTAAATTAATTATTGTAGTTTGGGTAAGATTTTATTTAATTTGAGTTTAAGTTATTTAAGAATTAATTGAAATTAAATTGATTAAAAAAATAATTAATATTAAATTAACATTAAAATAATTAAGATTTAATTAAGGTTAAAATAATTAAGATTTAATTAAGGTTAAAATAATTAAATTTAATTAAGAATTAATTAAGGATTAATTAGGATTAAATTAATTAAGGATTCATTAAAGTCAAATTAATTAAGGATTAATTAGGATTACATTAATTAGGATTAATTAAAGTCAAATTAATTAAGGATTAATTAGGATTAAATTAATTAAGGATTAATTAAAGTCAAATTAGTTAAGGATTAATTAATGTTAAATTAGTTAAGGATTAATTAATTAAGGTTAAATAAATTAAGGATTAATTAAAGTTAAATTAGTTAATGATTAATTAAAGTTAAATTAATTAAGGATTAATTAAAGTTAAATTAATTAAGAATTAATTAAAGTTAAATAAGTTAAGGATTAATTAAAGTTAAATTAATTAAGGATTAATTAAAAATTTTATTTTAGGTTGAAATAATTAAGGTAAAAATTGTTAAGATTTAACTAAGGTTGAAATAATTAATGTAAGAATTTAATTAAGATTTAATTTGATTTAGGTTTCAACATTTTTGGGTTAATTAATAGTTGTGGGTTTAGCTCCATCATCTTTATTATTTCAAAAATATCTGATTTATCCACTATTTTTTTAATTTAATTTTTCAAGTTTTTCTACTGATTCTAGTGTGTTTGAATTTCAAGTTTTAAAAATATCTGATAGCGGCGAAGCACATGTTTGGATCGCTGATGAGACCTTGGTTCCTTTGCTTGTGCAATAGATCCATTGTTGTCGCAGTAAACTGGTATTGCTTCATCAATGGTTGGAACCACACCAAGTTCTGAGACAAACTTCTTGATCCAGACTGCTTCCTTTGCTGCTTCCGAAGCTGCAATATATTCCGCTTCCGTGGTAGAATCCGCTACGGTGTCTTGCTTGGAACTTTTCCAGCTTACTACGCCTCCATTCAAAATAAATACGTATCCAGACTGAGATTTGGAGTCATCCTTATCTGTCTGGAAACTGGCATCTGTATATCCACGTATTATCATATCACCTTCTCCATATATTAGGAACACATCCTTAGTTCTTCTTAAGTACTTGAGGATTGTCTTGACAGCCGCCCAATGATCCATTCCTGGATCAAACTGGTATATGCTTGTGACGCTTAGAGCATATGATACATCGGGCCTAGTACATAACATAGCATATATGATAGATTCTATCGCGGATGCATAAGGAATCTTATTCATGCAAATCCTCTCGTCTTTTGTGCGCGGACACATAGACTTTGAAAGGTTGATCCCATGCCTGATGGGAAGGTAACCTTTCCTGGATTCCGACATGCTAAACCTTTCTAGAACTCGGTCTATATATGTAGACTACGAAAGACCAAGCAACCGTTTTGATCTATCTCTATAGATTCTAATCCCAAGGATATAGGTTGCTTCTCCCAGGTCTTTCATGGAGAAAGTTTTGGACAACCAAATTTTACCTGACTGTAAGACTGATATATCGTTTCCTATAAGTAAAATGTCATCGACATATAATACTAGGAATACGACTGCACTCCCACTAACCTTCTTGTATACACAAGGTTCGTCAAGATTTTGTGAGAAATCAAACTCTTTGATTGTCTCATCAAAACGGTTGTTCCAGCTCCTGGATACTTGCTTTAGTCCATATATGGATCGTCGAAGCTTGCATACTTTGGTTTTATTAACCGATGTTAAACCTTCAGCTTGTATCATGTATACATCCTCAAGCAGGTTTCCATTAAGGAAAGATATTTTCACATCCATTTGCCATATCTCATAATCATAATGAGCTGCTATGGCCAGGAGCATCCGAATGGATTTGAGCATAGCTACTGGCGAATAGGTTTCGTCATAATCAATTCCTTGTTTCTGACGATATCCTTTTGCCACTAATCTAGCCTTAAAGGTAACAACATTACCTTCCATGTCAATTTTCTTCTTGAAAACCCATTTGCACCCTATGGGCTTAATCCCTTCAGGCGGGTTAACCATGTCCCATACTTGATTTTCGTACATGAAATCCATTTCCGACTTCATGGCTTCAAGCCATTTATCCCTTTCTGAATTTATTAGAACATCTTCATAACTGATAGGTTCGTCAATGTTAACGAGTAACACGTCGTTCAATTCACTTATGACAAATCCGTATCTCTTTGAATATTGCGTGTCCTATCAGACCTACGAAGAAGTTGTGTTATTTTAGGTTCAACTGATAGCTCATCATTATGAGTTATTGGTTGTGGGTCTAGACTAGGTGTCTCTGTAATGTCTATTGGAGTTTCTTGAACTTCTTCAAGTTCAATGCTACTCCCACTGTTTTCTTGTAAAAGAAATTCTTTTTCCAGAAATACAGCATGCTTTGAAACAAACACCTTTTGTTCCAAGGGTTGATAGAATTGGTAACCCTTCGTTTCCTTAGGGTATCCAATAAATAGACATTTATCAGACTTAGCATCCAATTTATCTGATACAGTCCGCTTTACATAAGCAGGACAACCCCATATTTTAAGGTGAGTTAAATGAGGTTTCTTACTATTCCACGTCTCATATGGAGTAGTAAAGACTACCTTGGTCGGGACTCTGTTTAGTAAGTAAACAGCTGTCTTAAGCGCATAACCCCAAAAGGATTTTGAAGAGTTGCATGATTCATCATAGATCTAACCATGTCCATCAAGGTTCGGTTACGCCTCTCAGATACACCATTATGCTGTGGTGTATATGGCGGAGTCCATTGAGACAACATCCCATTGTCCCTAAGATAATCTTGAAACTCTTGACTCAAGTATTCACCACCCCGATCGGATCGAAGTATCTTAATACTTTTGCCAAGCTATTTCTCTACTTCACTTCTGAACTCTTTGAATTTCTCAAAAGCTTCAGATTTGTGTTTCATTAAGAACACATACCCGAATCGTGAGTGATCATCGATAAATGTAATGAAGTAGCCATAACCTCGTGCAAGAGTTGACATTGGTCCACATACATCAGTATGTATTAGACCAAGCAATTCTCCCACTGGTTTACCTTTTCCGAAAAAGGGTAATTTGGTCATCTTGCCTTTTAAGCATGATTCGCATGTATCAAATGAACCGGGTTCAAATGATTCCAGAATTCCACATCGGTGTAATTTGGTCATGCGTTTCTTACTTACATGGCCAAGACGACAATGCCACGTATAGGAGTCTATTTGATTATCTATTCGAGCACGTTTGTTGCTAACTTCGATATTGAAAACGTCACCGGATAAATCTAACGTGTAGATACCATTGTATAAAGTTCCGGTCCCATAAAGAACACCATTTAAAGTTATGTAACAGTAATTGTTACTAAAAGTTAAATGATAACCCTTTTCATTCAAGCATGAAATAGATACAATGTTCTTTATTAACGAAGGAACAAAATAACAATTATCCAATTCTAAGACAAGTCCAGTAGGGAGCTTTAGCAAATATGTTCCGATGGCAACAGCAGCAATCTTTGCTCCATTTCCAACTCGCAAATTCGCTTCTCCCTTGACGAGTCTTCTTCTATTCCTTAGCCCCTGTATGTCATTACATATATGTGAGCTACACCCAGTATCAAGTACCCAGGTAGACGAGGAAATAGAGTGACATTCAATAACGAAGATACCTGAAGAGGATGGGGCATAGGATGCCTTCTTTTTCAAGGACTCAAGATAAACCTTGCAGTTTCATCGCCAGTGACCCTCCTTGTCGCAGTGATGGCAAGTGCATTTTGGTGCATTTTCAATCTTTTTGGCCTTTTTCTTCTTTCCCTTATTCTGTTCTTTGGGCTTCCTCTTAGAGCCTTTCTTTGAGGAACCAACTAACAGTAGCGTCTTCTGATCCTACTTTACAGAAGGCTCTACAGTCTTCAGCAGGTTGAGCAACTCAGGAATGGTAGTCTCCAGCTTGTTCATCCGATAGTTCATCACAAATTGTGAGTAACTCTTGGGCAAACAATGCAGAATTAAGTCAACACTTAGTTCGTGATCCATTGCAAATCCGAGTGTGCCTAGTCGCTCAATGTACCCCAACATCTTCAACACAAACTGTGAGACAGAAGTGCCTTCCTGCATCTTAGAGGTGAAGAGGAGTCTAGAGACCTCGAACCTTTCGGATCTCGCCTGCTCGTCAAACAGCTCATGAAGATGGAAGATGATGGTATGAGCATCCATATGCTCATGCTGCTTTTGCAGCTCAGGTACCATAGCGGCCAGCATGATGCAACTCACAAGTTCAGAATCGGCCACATGTTTCTGATAGGCCACAAACTGGTCTGGAGTTGCATCTTCTGATGGATGGTTGGGAAGTTGTTCTTTAAGGACATAAGCAAGCTTTTCTGCCTTGAGGACTATCCTCAGGTTTCGAAGCCAGTCCATGAAGTTTGACCCAGTCAGCTTATTGGTGTCCAAAATGGAACGCAAATTCAGAGAAGACATGATCAAGTGATTATCCTAGAAATACAAATTGTGCTTATGTGAGAAGAATGATAAAGAATGCATCAATATACATTAATTAAATCGTATTTATTTTTCGAATTAAATAACCCTTTTTATCAATTCGGGAGATCGTAGGAACATCTCCAAATAGGTTGATATCCAACCATAGATAAGAACAACCATGGCTAGAGTCCATCAAGTTATTCTTAGCTATGAAGGTAGGTAATTATACCGATTACATATTATACATATATAACTATCACATTATGCTATCAACTAATTGAATGTTTGCATAAATCATTGGGTTGTTAACTTATTAACAAGTATGCAACAATATACATAGCACCCAACTGCACCTCTCTTTACATCGACCTTGGCTGTGGCACAACAAATCGATGCTCCAAGCTTAAGGCTGACCCATTAATCAAGAAATAGTTTTAATATGATTGGAGCTAATTCAACCATTTAGTCAGGCTTGGATGTGTCCAACAACCAAAACTAAGGATTGACCTCTGACTCCAACTATATTAATCATAAACTAATTCTATGGTTTGAACATGTTGAGGTTCAAGCCGTGCATGGATGTGTCCATCAACCCAAACGAGAAACAAAACTCCGGTTCTAACCATATTAATGGAAGGTGTTGGCCTTAATATTTTGTAAGGGGTTTTGGGTCTCATCCTTTTCCTTTTAAGCACATTCATGACATATAATTATGTCATGTTCTAACGATTTCCTTAATAAAATATGTATGTGACTTAATTTATCAAGTCTCATTAATTGAATTAGGAACCGGATTTCCTAATTCTAATTTCACACTTTATTCAAGGAATTGTTTTGAGAAACAATTTCCTAAATTGTCATAATCAATTTCGGAAATAATATGTTTAAGACTTTAATTTCTCTAAATCAAATCTTATTAAATTAAGAGACAGATTCCCTTAATTCAACCACATATTATTATCATGAAAATCTTATTTAAGGAAATAAACTCTATAGGAAACAATTTTTCCTAATTAATTTTGGAGACAACAATATGTATGAGCATCACCTCATAAATCAAATAAGGAAATTATCGTTTGAGAATCACCTCAAAAATTTCCAAGATTTGATCACATATTTTATTTATGGATAATTAATTACAACAAATTATTTACTTTGGGTGGCTCCCCGAGGCACTCCCCAAAGAAAAGTAATTTGTTATAAATCTAATTTGGCCTGCTCCCCGAGGCATAACCAAATTAAACTTGACAATTAAAGAACTTGTTAATAATATAATTTGGATGGCTCCCCGAGGCCTACCCAAATCAATTTTAACAATTCATATTCAAAATAGGAAATTAAATTATAACAACTAACTTTAATTTGGGTGGCTCCCCGATGCACTACCCAAAGTAAAGAATTTTGTTAATAATTTAAAAACCAATTTGAATTTAATTATCAATTAATGTTTCCATAAAATGTCTAGACTTTCATGAAAAGAAAGTGCCCAAAATTACGAGCTTTTCGTAAATGGAAAGTTTCCAAAATTAGAAGGTTTTCAGAATTATTGTAAGTTTCTGGTACAAAGAAAACTTACGTATTTCCAAAATTGAAAAATTTTCAAAATTAGGAAATTTCCAAAATAGGAAAGTTTCCAAAAATGAAAATTTTTCATAATTATCATAAAATTTCAGAAACAGAGATATTTCAAAAGTTTGTGAAATTTCATGAGGATTTCCAAACTTTGAAATTCCTAAATCTAAAATTTACCATAATTGAAAAGTTTCCATAATTGGAAAATTTTCCAAAATTGAGATCATGACAAAGTTTTTCGCAAAACAATTATATGATTATGTCGAACACTAATCGGCTCTTATACCACTGTTGGGACCGGGTGCATGCCGACGCGGACACGTATTGTAATTGTTACATAATTACATGCAGCGGAAACAAAAGCATGAATAATTTCCTAAATTATTCTAATAATATCCTAAGCATGCAATGTGTTCACATAATCGTAATATAAAATTTTTACAGAAAAGGAAATTACTTTACAAATTACCTTGCGTAACTTAGGGGAAGGGACGAGATCTAACCGTTAGCGTCCCTTGAAAGCTCCGCCTCTATTCGTATCCACGCCGAGTATCGTCGGGATGACTTCGCTAAACCACGAGTTTCGTGTTCACGAGAACTACTAGATTCTCCGTGAACACGACGAAAACCGAGAGAGTAATCAAATCGAAAGACTCACCACCAAGGTTGGCCGAAGAGGAAGATCATCGCAAGGAAGAACTTCGTCGCCTTGATGCTTCTCCTTGTGCTCACGGCAAGAAGAAAGAAGGAAGGCCTATGGCCGACTAAGAGAGAGAAGAAGAGGAGAGAGCCCAAGCAATTCTTGGATGGATTCTCTTCCATGGCACCCCTTGGGTCCTTTATATAGGGAGAGGTTTCTTAATTCCCAAGCAAACCTCTCTTTGATTATGGAATAATTTCACTGACATATCTATATGTAGACTACCATATGAAGTTTTACAGCCAGCCACTCCAATGAACTAGTTCCCTTAACTAGCATTCATGTTTATCTCCGGACATCTCAATGTCACCAGCAAGTGAGAATCAGCTGATTAGAGAATAACCCATGCTAGTCTCAACAGAATTGATAGTGTCCGTATTTATCAATTCATCGACTAGGGACAATTTCAATACTTCACAATTGCACATGTAGAGATAATCACTAGTTGTGAATTCATCATAAATTCTCTCATGCTGTGAATTGTATTGCGGACATTCAGTAAATGAGCTTAAGATCTTAATCAAATAATCATGTATACTCAAATAGTGAATATTCATTTATTAAAATAAATGATTACAATCATAAGGCGATTGCCTTAGGACAATTTTCTCATATCACTAACAAACTCCCACTTGGCCTAATGTCAATCGCTACGGTACCCAATACCACAGGCTCTAACATGACCCTCAAACTTACTTTGAGGTAAGGCCTTAGTTAAAAGATCCGCTAAATTCTTTTCACTGGGAATTTTCTCAATTTGTATATCATTCCTACTTATAATCTCTCTGATCAGATGATAGCGGCGAAGCATATGTTTGGATCGCTGATGAGACCTTGGTTCCTTTGCTTGTGCAATAGCTCCATTGTTGTCGCAGTAAACCGGTATTGCTTCATCAATGGTTGGAACCACACCAAGTTATGAGACAAACTTCTTGATCTAGACTGCTTCCTTTGCTGCTTCCGAAGCTGCAATATATTCCGCTTCCGTGGTAGAATCCGTTACGGTGTCTTGCTTGGAACTTTTCCAGCTTACTACGCCTCCATTCAAAATAAATACGTATCCGGACTGAGATTTGGAGTCATCCTTATCTGTCTGGAAACTGGCATCTGTATATCCACGTATTATCATATCACCTTCTCCATATATTAGGAACACATCCTTAGTTCTTCTTAAGTACTTGAGGATTGTCTTGACAGGCCCAATGATCCATTCCTGGATCAGACTGGTATCTGCTTGTGACCTCAGAGCATATGATACATCGGGCCTAGTAATAACATAGCATACATGATAGATCCTATCGCGGATGCATAAGGAATCTTATTCATGCAAATCCTCTCGTCTTTTGTGCGCGGACACATAGACTTTGAAAGGTTGATCCCATGCCTGATGGGAAGGTAACCTTTCTTGGATTCCAACATGCTAAACCTTTCTAGCAC